>PIJE02000986.1:151070-189775 GCA_002895965.2 Coryphaenoides rupestris | reverse complement strand
GATTTTCCAGTTAGGAGTCATATTTCAGTTGTGTTGTGTCAATGCCTTTATTATTTTGTGTGTGCTGTGGGCTGCCGGGCATACAGTGTTAATGTTGAGTGCACGTTTTTAATGACACATGCTCGCCACCAGACTCCCCACAATGACAGTGCGCATTATCCATGCGACCTCGCCAGCTATACCGGCGACACGTATTACATTGAAAAACGTAACGGTTGCATGTGGCCTTTCATATCGCGATATACCGTTTTCCGGTATATCGTTAAGGATGTGTCCTAAGGATGCATGGTGAGTCCGGTGTACCTGGAGGGCGTCTCTCGCCTGCTGGGAATGCCTCTCCTTCTGGGCCATGGCAGCCTCCTTGTCACTGATCTCCTTCGTCAGCTTGTGAAGAATGTCGTTCTTCACCTTCAGCTGGGTATTCAGATCTGTGATCTCAGCCTGCCAAACGTATACATCCACAAAGAAAGATTCAACACTCAACCTCATAGAGCATCAGATGATGCTCCGGCCATTCTAATGGAGTTTCACTTGTTAATCATGTGTAAAATAATGTAGTGACAGCAGTTCAGATGAGGGGGATATAATATATTATTATAATATACATCAGTGTGTGTCAATGATGTCATGGCTCCTACCTGGGCCTCCATATCGTGAAAGTCCTTTTTGGTCTGGGCTCTCATCACTGTGATCTCTTCTCCATCAGCCTCCATCACGTTGGAGAAGTGGGCCGTCTGTGTACCAGAACAATGGAGACATGGGTTATGTTGGGACCATGCTAAAGCAGCAACAGCAGCTTACTTCATGACGTATTTCAAAACAAGATGAGACGGCTGCAATCAATGCCTAATGTGTTACAAAATGTGTTACAAAAGTTACGTGTGAACACGACAAAAAACGACGTAAATATGACTGACATATAATTAAACACCTCATACATTGGAGCGTCCAGCAGGCGTACTTTTTCCAATTTGAACGTAATTTATGAATTCGATTTAAAGGGGCCTCGGCCAGTCCAGCGGCCGGAATATGATTTAGAATTTTTTATGAAATTCATGAAATGTATTTATACATTTGGATTAATTTCTGGGCCCTTTGTAGCCCGGGGCCCCTGGGCTCAAGCCCAGGGTAGCCCATGCATAAGTCCGGCCTATTTATAGCCGAGGCCTACAGTAGTTAATCCCCATCCAACGCTGCTGCTGCTGCTGCTGCTGCTGCTGCTGCTTGGAAGCGCACCTGCTGTGTGTGTATGGGTCTGTGTCTCCTTCACACGCCTGAGATATAAGTAGGCCTAAGATAAGAGAAGAGGTTATTTGGGTGTCACAGCAGAAGTAGAAGGCTAGACCTAGGCCCTATTTCACATAGCAGGTTAGCTCCAGGTTAGGCTTACGGCATGAGTTGCCACGGTAACTGAACCGAGATCAGTATAAGCTTGGTATCTGAAACCCTAAATTTCGGCATCCCCCCTATTCTGACTTAACGGGTTAAACCACAAAATCCAGCTTCTTGAAATACAGCCCTGCAGGGTAGCAAAGAATGAGCATTATTCTTCGTATTATTATTTAAATATGAAAATGCAACACTGCGTGCTTGCGCCTGTCTCTGTGTGTGTGTGTGTATGTGTATCTGTGTCTGTGTGTGTCTGTGTCTCAGTGTAATACTCAGGAAGACTCAGAAAAGGGTACGTACATAATAATAATAATAATAATAACAATAATAATAATAATGCCAATCATCCATTTAGTCATTTATTTATTGTTTGGTTCCCACCCGAGTTATGTGTTATGGTGGATCTTGGTGAAGTGGCAGTGAAACTGAGGAAGATAAGCAGCTTTAAGTCTTACTGTGAAGAATGAGCTAACGCACGGGACCTTTGACCTTCGAAGGACCCACCCCCAATGGGTCCTTCCTGAAAACGCATACGGGTCCCGTATGCGTTTTCAGTCTGTTGGTTAAACGGACCTGAGAGACCCTGTAGACTTGAGGATGGCTCCCTCTAGTGGTGGAGTCCGGAAAAGACTGAGTTGCACCTGCTTTCTTCTAGCGCAGAGGTGAACAAAGTACGGCCCGCGGGCCACATACGGCCCGTTGCGTTGTTTAATCCGGCCAGTCGGGCATAGACATTAACAACAGTCCTATAATACATTTAAATGTTGATTCCTTAATTGGTTCCACTAGATCAGAGGTCACTAATAGGTCACTAATCACCAAAAGTGATTTATGACACCCCCCCCCCTCCCTAGCCCCCTTAAGGGCAAGAAACGACTCCCTTAATTAACAAGGAAGAAATCTGAAGGAGGAACGCAGAGTGGGGGATCCCTCCTTCCAGGGATGGTTCAGAGTGCAATGGGTGTCATACGGGCATAAAAAAACAGGGGTAACAAAAGATGACAAATTATAAACGACAAAGAAATGAACGGATCTTTTCAGTAAGTGATTCAGTTCAGTTCGTTCACCCAAAAGTCTTTTCACCAAACATACCCGCCCAATCCGAACTGAGGGCGCAGAAAATAAACAATTTGAGAGCCAAAAAGAGCACAAAAAGAAGAGTTTTGTGCTACAATCAAGGAAAATATCATCATCAGCCACAAAGAAAAGGGAAATATGAAGCCAGGATGTGCTCAGCTGGATGGAGACATTCATAAGGCACCATGCATAGGTTTAGATGAGTCCACTGATGTGTCTGACGATGCTCAGCTGTTCGTTTATGTAAGGTTCTTCACTGAGGAGAAGAAAGAAAAGAACATTTATTTATTATTAGAGCACATATTATTTATAATCCCTCTGGTTCAATAAATATTGTTATATTATTGAACTGTGTACTTCATTTATTTGATTTAACTACATAGTGGCAGCCTATAGATGTTGATACGATTACTAGGCCACTTCAATATACAGTATATGGCATCATAACACAAGTTAGACATTATGATGCTCCGGACCTTTGCTTCAGGACATTTTCTTTAACTGGACCTCTTTGAAATGTAATTGAATACCCCTGCACTAGATGGTGCATTGCAAATACAACGGGCCTTTTCTAATGTCAAGTCAATCGCTTTGGTCTCTGCTTGCCATACACTAAAGTGCTTTGGCTACCCTTTTTTTAATTGATTAATGGGGAAATAGATTTCACATATATTTTATAATTTATGTTAGCTCATTTTTCACCTCATCTACTGATGGCCCGGCTCGTCTGTCAGTTTTAAAAACCAAATGTGGCCCTTGAGCAAAAAGGTTTGCCCACCCCTGACCTATGCTGACACTGGGCTCTGCCCTATACCTGTCGTTTTCATCCGCCACGTGTCTTTGTTGTGTTTCTGTCTCCGCCTCCACCTGTCATAGTTCACCCCCTTCCACACACACACACACACACACACACACACACACACACCACACCTGGAGGTGGAAGGACTCGAGGGAGGTGGAGCCTCTGGCCCAGCGATAGACAGGGGAGCTTGGCTCCACCCCTGGTCACTGTCCCCGTCTGGGTGTACATGGGAAATGGATCACTTTGGATAAAAGCGCTCTATAAATGCATTCCATTTTCTATATATTGCTTTTACCCAAAGAGCTTTACAGTATTGCCTCACATTCGTACACCGACGGCGGTGCCAACCATGCAAGGTAACAACCAACACGTCAGGAGCAGTTAGAGTTAGGTGGTGTCTTGCTCAGGGACACCTCGACACTTAGCTAGGAGGGGGAGCCCAGGGATCGAACCAGCGACCTTCCTGTTGCCAGACAACCGCTCTTACCTCCTGAGCGACTGCGCCACGCCTGGCTCTTTGTGGTCATTGCAGGCGAGCGACGTCTCCGGCGTTCCACTGGAACGCGGCGAACGACAGCCGCCCCGTGAAGAGGCCGTACAGCCGGTGGGGTCGGTGACTCCCCTGGCCAAAACGTTGCGCGAGGTGCCACACATCCACTAGCACCACCAGCTCTTCCTGCTCGGCGAACATGTCTGCCGCCTGGCAACAAAAGGGGGAACGTAGTTATGGACAAGTCATAACGTCTGCCGCTTTTCCACTGCATAGTACCGTCTCGACTCACTTTAGAGCGTTTCCACCAGGCAAAAACTGTGGCTGTTCCGAGCACACACCTGGCCTACGCCACCCCACCTACCTTCGTTAACAGTCTGTTCCATGTATTGATCTTTAATCTTAATAGTCGGTGTTACAAGCCAATGTTTACTTGCAGTGCAGTCGGTTGCTTTTGATAACATGACTGTTAGTTTATTTTAG
The DNA here is from genome assembly GCA_002895965.2 of Coryphaenoides rupestris. Lineage (NCBI taxonomy): Eukaryota > Metazoa > Chordata > Actinopteri > Gadiformes > Macrouridae > Coryphaenoides > Coryphaenoides rupestris. The sequence continues at coordinate 185,534 of PIJE02000986.1, read as the reverse complement.
TTATGAATAAACAACCTCAAACTAACATCTCCAAAACATGGATGTATTAAAGATCGCTCCAAATTGCACAGCGAGACACACACATGTATATACAGTATATTAGAATATTATATCATGTCCCCCTCATCTGAACTGCCATTCACTATATTTTACACATGCTTAACAAGTCATTACAATTGAATGGACAGAGCAACATCTGATGCTATATATGAGGTTGAGGGTTGAATCTTTTTTTACCATCGTGATCTTATTGAAAGTGCCGCATATAACTTGCATCAGCTTTGTAAATCGTTGAGGTGATTTTATGTCTCTTTTATGTCTCCTTGCTGTAACAGACAGCCAGCTAAACAGTGCCGTCGCTGTGACGTCCAGCTATACAGAGGAGGTGCTATACTGGTTGATCCTACGCTTTCTTTTGACCAGCATGTCAAAAGTATTACCAGAAACTGCATTGTCTAAAATATTTTAAATATAAAAAACGAACCATATCCCATGATGCCATCTACCTTTCCCATCGATGTCACCTTTCCACGAATGTACATAAAGCCAACAAAAAATACCATCACACAAAACGCCACACAACCAAACCTTAGATTCAAGATCCAAGACGTTTAATTGTCACACAAACATACCGGATGTGCGATGAAATGAAAAAGTGGCGATGCCCAGCGGAATGTGCAAAATACAATAGAAACAACACTAATTGGAGGATCAGAATATCCACAATATTTACAGTATTTACAGCAAAAAGAGCAGCAGGCTACTTCTTACTCACTTTTCATCATTTAGAGACATGTTTGTTTTCTATATTTACATACGATAGGAAATATAACAAAATAGGGAAGCAGAGATCACAAAAAATGCAAAGTAGATAAATAGGCCAACTTATATAACATAACAACATATATAGAGCTATATGTACAGGCCTATGGGCATACAGGCCCCCATATATCCTGCTTGTGAATGTGATTATAAATTGACATGCTGATCAGACAGACCGTCCATCGGCTAAGGTTATCTGAAGTTAAGTTGTCGGCCGGGCCCACATAAGAGTCACCCAACCACACATCATTCACAAACACACACTGTCTGCTTCCCACTTATCACACACGCGCACACACACACACACACACACACACACACGCCAGAAGAATCATGCTAATGAGCTGTAGCGCTGTTTACCCGTCACGCATGGAGCGTGTCGCGCCGGGGCCAACCGATGGCGGGGTTTTTTAATGATGTTTATTTGCCAGCCGCTCGGTTTAGCGCGGGTGAACACTGACTGATTGGCAGATGTTGGGAGACGCCGGGGACAGCCAATCGCTGCTGCTCCTTCAAGCACGCCGCCGCCGCCGCCGCACCGCTCTTACCTCCCGTGATAACACGCAGAACGGGGTCACACTTGCAAGGAGAACCCGGGAGGAACAGAACGGCAACGGCAAACAGCAACACTTTCCCCGCTCCACGCCAGCTCCTGCGCTGTCGTCGCCGACGTGCTCGTTAAACGCGGCAAGGCGGCCTTTCTGTCCATCTTCCGGTTGGATATTTAATTTGACACACGTCCATACACACGTGTGTCCAATCACACACACACCCTGTGGGATTGAAGTCCAGCGTGGACAGGCCTACTTTGTGTTTTATTGATCTGAGTCAGGGGTCAGACGGGAAGGAGGTTGGCAGTAGTTAAGGCCCGTAGTTTCCTCTCGACCAGAATGGCCACACATAGGCTACCCCACCAGTGTCTGCTCGTCGGTCTGCTCTAGTGCAGGCATCGAGCGCTTTAGGTGTCATTTAATGGTTGTTGGTTGTCACCAGTTCATCCACTGTCTGTTCCAGCTAACAGTCTCTCTCTACCCATCACAAATGAGGCATTTTTGTTGTTATTATACAAGCAGTAAAGTGTGGGGAAGTCAGTGACCGTAGGCGCTTAGTTTGAAACGTAATAGATAATCGAAATAGGTAGATTAGATTAGAATTCATATTCTCAACTGTTTACCAGAGAATTATTACCCAGCATGTCATGGGACGAAGGCAAAACTATTATACAATTCGTCATAAATGGGTGGCACGAAACAACCCAATATTAGCACGTGTTTTTATCGGAAAACGTTAATTACAGAAAGGCTGCTACTGGTGATCTGAGCCAAATGATCTGACTCAGTACAAAGCGGCGGGTCGACCATCGCTAATCCAGATTGCCGTCACTAATGAAAACGCCGCTGTCGTGATGCACCGTGGGTAATCCAGGTGTAATGCATTGTGGGTCGGGCACCAAAAAAAACAACCCATCGCAGCCCGCGGGTAACATTCATTCATTTCAGTCATTTTCTCTTGTGTTGTGCTACTATTATTAATTTCTACGCTTCTCCTTTTTCTCATCCATGGCCTCTTATTTCATTCGCGTCATAGAATCCTGCACAAAGCTTCCATATTTTAATGAGGCCTTTAAAGCCATTACCGTGTAATTCTCTTATGAGAGCGTTATGAATATGAGTAGCCATTAGGCCTGTTTACATCCAGCGGCTTTAATCATCTCCTAATTACTCTCTGCTTATGTAATCAGCCCAATCAGCATGAAACTTTTTGTGAAGTCATTGGGTTGTACTGCAGACGGCCACTAGATGGCAGTGTGGGACCACGGCATTGTTGTGTGTGTGTGTGTGTGTGTGAGAGCTAGACAGAAAACTAATTGACTTATAATTTTGATAATTGCTTTAGCAATTTATCAAGTAAATGACTATGTATTGATTATCAAGTGTTGACTAAATACTTTGAGATTCAATTTGTTAATTGCACATTTACTTGGCTGACAAAAAAGACAATTAACAAAGTATGCTCTGTTTAATCATTAATCGATAATATAATCGATCAATTCATCATCATAAAAGGCCGAATACTTTCCATTAAAAGGTGTTCCATGGAGAGATTCCAGATCTTTTTTTTCTGGATGAATCATAAGTTATGGCATCGTGGATTGAATTCAAACTCTCTGTTTCTATCTACCTTCCAAAAACAAATCTGTCTATCTATATCTGTCTGTCTCCTTTATCTGCCTGTCTGTCTCGATATCCGTCTGTCTGTCTCTGTCTCTATATCTGTCTGAATGTCTTTTTATCTGCATGTCTGTCTCGTTATCTGCCCGTCTCTCTTTATCTGCCTGTCTGACTTTATCTGCCTGTCTGTCTTCATAGCTGTCTGTATGTCTCCTTATCTGCCTCTCTCTCTTTATCTGCCTGTCTGTCGCCATATATATCTGCCTGTATATCACTTCATCTGCCTGTCTGTCTCTGTAGTTGTCTGACCGTGAAGCAGTGAGTTTTCCCTACATCCCTCTCCACCAGGCCTGTGCACCGCATACAGTCGGGTTGTAAGGCCGCTTCTGACTCCTTTTAAAGTTATCGTGAAGAGAGAGACAGAGAGAGGGAGAGAGAGAGACAGAGAGAGAGAGAAAGTGAGAGAGAGAGAGAAGCTGTAATCAGATTGTCTCCTCCACTCGCCCCTGGAATCCATCTTCTCCCCCCACGACCCCCGCCGCCACATAAATCACCCTCACCCCCCCCCCACCACCCCACCCCCAGACCCCCATCCGCAGTGGGGTGCAGGCCGAGCCCGGCTGAGCCACGGCCCATCTCGGGGTCACGTGGCTGGGGCGCTGCTCAGCGAAGCGGCCCCTCTCCATCAGAGAGCTCCGGAGCTGCTGCTGCTGCTGCTGCTGCTTGCTGCTGCTGCTGCTGCTGCTGGTGCTGGTAATGGAGGCTGGGTGAGGGGGGCTGGGTCACCTGCAGCCCAGCATCCGTCTTCATTGGCCAGCAACCGAGATGCAGAGCCTCCCTCCTCTGAGACCGCGAGGGACCGGTGTGCTCTCTCTCTCTCTCTCTCTCTCTCTCTCTCTCTCTCTCTCTCTCTCTCTCTCTCTCTCTCTCTCTCTCTCTCAACTCTATCTCTCTCTCACTCTCTCGCTGTTCTCTTTGTTCGTCTCCTTTGTTTGTCTCTTCTTCCCTCTCTGTCTTTCTGTCTCGCGCTCTCTCCTTCTCATCCCTGTCTGTGTCCTCTTCTCTCTCTCTCTCTCTCTCTCTCTCACGCTCTCTTTCTGTCCAACCCCCTCTCTCTCTCTCTCTCTCTCTCCTCTCTCTCTCTCTCTCTCTTCTCTCTCTCTCTGTAGGTCTCTCTCTCTCTGTGCACTTTGCAACCCTCTGTCTCTGTCTCTCTCTCTCTGTTGGTCTCTCTCTGCCCCTCTCTCTGTCTCTGTATCTCTCTCTCTCTCTCTCTCTCTCTCTCTCTCTGTTGGTCTCTCTGTGCCCCTCTCTCTGTCTCTGTTTCTCTCTCTTTCTCTCTCTTTGTGTGTGTGTGTGTGTGTGTAAGTCTTGCATCCACCTGCTACGTTGCAGCCCTGTGCTTGTGACTTGCTGTGTTTCAGGCTGCAGCAGTCAGCTGTGTTTCAAGGCTGTGTTTGAGACTGTAGTGGTTAGCGGTGTTTGGGGCTCGCGCTCCAAAGTGCCTAATAATTAGAAAACTGTTCATAATTATGGTGCAGTCACAGACTGTTGTGTTGCTCACAAAGCTAAACGACACAGAGCAGCTGCCCCAAGCTATGTGCACTAGCGTGTGTATTAGCGTGTGTGTGTGTGTGTGTGTGTGTGTGTGTGTGTGTGTGTGTGTAACGGCCTGGCCCCTGCTCAAAGCAATAATGGACAAACACAATTTAAGCGAAGAGAATCATCAAAATCTCAATAAAGATAAAAGTCGACGATTGTAAAAAAAAGGTGTAACTGCTCTGCGGGCCGTTGGTCTGTGATGCTAGTGAGCAGAAGAAAGTCAATGAAAGTAAATATGATATAAACCCGAGGTCGGCCGGGCCAATAGGAAAGCAGAGGCAGAGGAAGGCCTCCCTAAAACTGGGAAGTTTCCGGGTCCTAAAATCCACCAGACTTGGCTGCGCTGACTCAGAGATGGTTTGTTTATCCTCCTGTCCCGATGTGTTGCGCTGTGTGACAATGAGGTTTGTGCCGGGCCCACCTTTGACGGCAAAACAGCCCGAGAACGTGTTCATGTCTTCTGTAGCAATACAGTCCAACACACACTGTCGTCTCCAAACTGCCCAAAAACATTTCTCTGCTTTTGATTCGGTTTTTTTCTTAAATGTTTGTACCAAATGTTTGGTAAGACCTTTTGAAATGGTGGCTTCCATGAGGTTTCCATGAGGTCTTTTCAGAGACATATTGGATACATTTCCATTTTTGTGCAATGTATATTGTGTATATGCTAATATATAATATGCATACATAATGCATATATAATATGTGGCGCTTTTATTGTGGGAAGATTCAAGCCCCGGTTGAGTAAAATGACTTTTCCTGCACACAAGATGAATTGAGCGCTCTAAAACGTCGTGATTCATAGATATTTGAAAGGTGTTATTTCGTTTTCTATCACATTTAGGTTCACAGTCGATAATAATGAGTAATGCATATATAATACGAAAGAATCAATGCGCCGAAGTCATTCTGGGAATTATACAACTTCAGCAGGAACACGCTAAATTTGTTTGATTCCAGAATGGATGGTAGCCCTTGAGAGCGCCCCCCCCCCCCCCCCACTGGGCTGGAAGTGTTGCTGCAACTTCTGGTCCTCATCCTCCACTTCTCTCTCCTGATGTGTGTAATCACATGTTTATCACACTCTGTCATTTTCTGGCAAGTATATTCATGACGTCTTGTTCTGCACATCTCTCCTCCTAAACTTGAACATCTTTTTGCAGTTTTTTTCTTTTTTTAAAGCAAATGCAAAAACTTTGCATAACTCCACACCGCACACCACACACACGCACACACAGACACACACACACACACAGACACACACACACGCGCACACACAGACATACGCGCATGCACACCATACGTGCACACACACGCACACACACACACACACACACACACACATGCCTGCTGACTGTGTTTCTGTGCCTTGTGTGCCAGTGAGGGCATCGGGGGGTAAATTCCACCACTGTCATCACCTCTGGGTGTCATGGCAGAGTTCACTTCCACTTCCTGATGGTGTGTGTGCGTGTATGTGTGTGTGTGCGTGCGTGCGTGCGTGCGTGTGTGTGTGTGTGTGTGTGTTGGGGGGTGGAGGGGGGGGGCATCTGTGATGGAGAAACCTCAGAGAGGGAGACATATGGAGAACAAGAGCAGAGAGAGGGAGGAAGAGGAAGAGGAAGATAGAAAGGGGAATTGGAGTTGGATGGAGAGAAGGATAAAGATGAATAAAGATGGCGGTAGAGAGAGAGACAGAGAGATGGTAGAGATTGTATTTTTATATGTTTTTATTTCAATGTCAACATTTTGGATACATATACATATTACTTTGATATTCCATGCCTTATGCCATATTTCTGCTACTACTGCCCTCACTTGTGCATCTTCCCTTACTTACTTGTACATTTATAATACTCATATTCAATACTTCTGGATTCATAGGCTATATTCCCCATTCATACAGCTGATGTGTTTTCTTTTTTCATTATATTACACTTCGTATCGTTCTAAAAAAATAATAATAATGTACATGTATGTGTGTGTATACAGTATATGTATATTCTTAATTAGGGATGCACCGATACCGATACCAGTATCCAGTATCCGGTCCGATGCTGTGCTCATGTACTCGTACTCGTTAAACTACTCCGATACAACCGCAGAGATACCACTTTGGCAACGCAACGTTAACCTTGTAATATTCTTAGCCAAGGAATATTGAAATAAAGAGATGCAACCGAGTTGGCGTTTATGGCTGTTTAATAGTAACTGCGCATGGTACCGAGTATCCGACTGACTACATAATAATCCTATCCTCGCACAGCAGTCCCTCCCAGCTGCAGTCAGAGCACGAGATGTTCACCCCTCCGCGTCCAGACGCCAAATGAATCGCGTGAAGCCGCCGCTGACTGATCAGGGCGGGATGTAAATGTACAATTTTCTTTGTCTAAAATAAATCACTGCACTAAAATAAATAAATAAATAACATATTTAGGGGTTTTTTTACTCACTTTTTGTCTCCCCCACGACGTTATTCCTCTCTCCTACAGCGTCCATTAAGGCCGCCACACACCGGGCCGAAAATCGGGCGTCGGAGAGTCTTGAGAGGTCGGTGACATGAGTCTCTTTGGTGTGTTCGGTGAGGTCGGCCGTCGTTAATGTCGTCGCCATTCTTTTCAGCCGATTCAACGTGTGTCATCGGCCACTACCAGTCGTTCAGTCTGACCAATCTGATTGGTGGAGGGCTATCCCTTGACTAGCGAATCAGTGAAGCCCGGAAGTGAGGACAGTAAACATACCAGATAAATGATTATATATAATTATATATATAATTAATTATAATATATATATTACATATTAATTAATTATTTTATTTTTTATTTTTCGCTTGCGACATCTTTCTTCTTCCAAAAGAAGAAGCCCGAGAGCTGGACAACACCACAGTATCTTGTATCACGATCCATCGTTTTTTAATTAGATTTTTTCCGTTCAAGGAGTAATTACAACTACAATCCTTCTTGACTACTCACTCTCTGCTGACAACAATGACTGATGACAGCGTGCTGTGTGTTTTGGTCTAGAGAGAGGTCCTGGTATTTCCGGTTTTCATTTTTTTTTTGGACCACAATACATTTACATTTTTTACATTTAGGGCATTTGGCAGACGCTTTTATCCAAAGCGACTTACAAAGACATTGTGAAGGAAGAGGCAAGCAATATATCACTGTGGGACCTGGAAGATAAGAATAGAGCTGTTTTCGAGCATTCCTATTTACGAGGCGAATAGAACGAGTTTCATAATACAGATTAGCGCCGCCTGCTGTTTTGGAGACATTACATCTCGTCGTCTAGGTGTGTCCCTCACACTTTTTTGACCGAGTCGGGGAGATTAATCGCCAGACTCCATTTTCTGGCGACGATCGGGCAGTCGTCTTGGTCTGTGGGCGCCTTTACATGCACAGCACATGGCCAATTATGCAAATTAGGCCGTTGAAAATAAAACATGTTTTCAAAGTCATTGAGTTTCACTGTTCAGAATGGCCCTGTGTTATGATGTACATGTGACAGTAAAACACTTTAACTTTGACTTTATTTTTCTTCTTTTATTTACTTGACATCTGTATATACATTTATTTTCATTTTATTTTCATTTATTAAAAAACCCCCCAAAAGAACATTATTGCTATTTGCATGTTTAAGCACATTTTACATAATCTTATTTGTATATTTGATGTGTTCTTTAGTATATCTCTATATAGCACACACACGCACACACACGCACACACACACACAACTATATGTTTATAAATACCCTCCTGTTATAGTCTTATTTTCCAACGTATATTATTTTGAAAACAACACACTGTGTCACAGCCTACATCTCCAAGTGCATCGATGATGTCGTCCCGAGGGTCAATGTTAGGACTTTCCCCAACCAAAAGCCCTGGGTTAATGGTAATGTCCGTGCGAAACTAAAAGCACAGTCCTCTATCTTTAGCTCTGGGGACTCTGAGGCCTTGAGGAGGTCCAGATATGATCTTCTGAGGGCCATCAGATGCCAAAAGAGCCTACAGGGACAAGTTGGGTCTACCATAGCTGTGACACCTGCCTGAATGACTACCGCACTGAGCTCCATCATCATGAAGTGCTTCGAGCGGCGAGTCAGAACACACATCTTCTCCGCCGTTCCTGACACCTTGGACTCCTTTCAATTTGCATACCTTCCCAACAGATCTACGGACGACGCCATCGCCCTGACTGTACACACCGCCACCTTATCCAGGTGGAGATAAGGGAAACACATACGTGAGAATGAGTATTCATAGATTACAGCTCAGCATTTAACACTATTGTACCCACTAAGCTCATTCTCAACCTCAGGAGTCTGGGGTAAATCACCTCTCTTTGCAACTGGATCCTGGACTTCCTGACGGCGGACCACAAGTGGTGAGAATGGGCAGTCTCACCTCCTCTGTACCAAGGTTATTATCGTTAACGAGAACTGACGAGAAAACGAAAACTAGGTGTGAAAAAACATTTTTGTTAACTGAAATAAAAATAAAAATAAAAACGAGGCTTTACAAAAAAACGACAACTAACTGAAACTGTATTGTGTCTTTACAAAACTAACTAAAATAAAATAAAATTATAGAAAAAATGTCTTTAGTTTTCGTCTTTGTCAATTTATTTCATACATATGTCAATTTATTTCATACATAGCCTCAGTCTATCTTCCGCTGAGCCACTTGTAGGACACGCCCCTCGCCTGGTATCATGGCTTTGTTACTTAGTTTCGATCAAGCCCCGCCCTGAAAGTAAAGGCAGTCCGCTAAGCACACAGTCATCCAATGAGGAGGAGGAGCGTCACTCACTGGGACTTTCGTCATCACATACGTCACCATACCCCGCAGCTACAAGAACTACATTTCCCAGCGCATACAAAGGTCTCGCCCCCCCCCAAAAAGAACTACAAAGGCGGGATCGCTGTTTCCTGCAGTTTTCGAGGATAAATAATGAACGTTTGCGAGATCTTGAAAGTCTCGAAGTGAACACATCACAATTGTGCTATTTTTTTTTTTAAACTTAATACACATTTTGGTGTAATACATTAGACTTAAAAGCCTAATGTAGCTGAAGCAGCAGCTGGTTGGGGGCGGAGTTAACGAGTTGTTCCCGCCCATTGTTCTGAAGGTGAACGTGTGAAAAGCTTCAAAATCTTTCAAGGGGTTTTTCTCTGCTTGTGGATTCCAGGTGTACCAACATTAAAACAGGAAGATCTTCTTCAACTATTTTCAGATTTCAAAGTATGACACATCAGTTGAAAGCTTACAATCTGCACTTTCATAATCTGTAAAAATCTGTAAAAAAACGTCCCCAAATTACCAGCAACGTTCTCGCCCCTGACAAACATGGACCATGGAAACCAGGGGGGCCGCAGCCCAGGTAACTTTTGATATAATATTTCTTTTGAATAAAAGTTGAGTTGGTTCAAGTACACGGCGCCATTAGCGAAACTAACACACATGCATGTAAGTCAGTTTTTTTTACATAACCTAGGCTACATATTACTGTCAGTCATTTTCTATGGTATGGCTGGACTATTGTGTTGGTTACTTTTTTGTGTTACTGCGCTTGTCTCAAATGTGTGGGTGCTGCTTGAGTATTTACATTTCGCTCTTCTTTTAGTCGACATTTAATCAATGCAGGTAAACTTTTAGCAAGCTATTGATAATAAATCAGTTGTCCCTGATGCAGCTTCAGGCTCAGCAGCCCTGTCTCCCCATACCCTACATAATGCACACATACTGGATATACTACAGGATCTACTATTCATTTTGAGCATGTGGTTTTGCAAGCAAAAAATGAAGCTTCCCTGACTGCCCCCCCTTGGTCTGTTGCGTTCCGCGGTAAAGACTAAAACTAACACTGAAACTAATAAAAACTAAACTCAAACTAAGCATTTTCATAAAATAAAAAATAAACTAAACTAGCAAACCCGCTTTAAAAACTAATTAAAACTAAACTGAAATTGAAAACAAAAAGTAAAAATGAAATAAAAATAAAAACTAATGAAAAATGCAAAACTATAATGCTCTGTACTGAACCTGAGCACCAGAGCCCCTCAGCGTACGACACCACCATCCTGGGTCTCATCACCGACAATGATAAGGCCTCTTACAGAGAGGAAGTCAGGGACAACATGGTGCCAGGGCAACTTTCTCTCAACGTCTGCAAGACGAAGGAGATGATCGTGGACATACCCATCGACAGAGCTGAAGAGGACAAAGTCTCCTGCTTCAAGTTCCTTAGTGTGTTCATCAGAGATGACCTCATCTGGTCCAGGCAAGTGGATTCGGCTGTAAAAACTGCCCAAAAGTGCATTTACTTTCTGAAAAGACAAAAAAAAACCCTCTCACTAACTTTTACAGGTGCACCATTGAGAGCATCCTCTCTGGCTGCATTACTGCCTGGTTTGGCAGCTGTTCCGCTGCTGATCACAAGGCCCTCCGGAGGGTGGTGAAGACGGCAGAGCGCACCATCGGCTGCCATCTCCCAGCCGTGCGAAGCGTCTACCGCACACGACGCCTTAGGAAAGCACGGAAAATCATTGAGGACTACAGCCACCCAGGCCATGGACTGTTCACGCTGCTGCCGTCTGGTAGACGTTACCGGAGCATCCAGACGCAGGTGACGCTGGAGTGGGGACACAGGTGACGCTGGAGTGGGGACACAGGTGACGCTGGAGTGGGGACACAGGTGACGCTGGAGTGGGGACACAGGTGACGAGCTGGAGTGGGGACACAGGTGAGCGGGACCGGGTGACGATGGAGTGGGGACACAGGTGACGCTGGAGTGGGGACACAGGTGACGATGGAGTGAGGACACAGGTGACGCTGGAGTGGGGACACAGGTGACGATGGAGTGGGGACACAGGTGACGATGGAGTGGGGACACAGATTAGATTTCATTTACGTATTTTATATAGAATTCTATTTATAGTTCTATTTTCTATTTTGTAGTTTTACTCTATTTTGTATTCTTTATAATTACTGTCGGCTGTCGGGCGTTTTGCACAAAAAGTTTTTAACTCACTGCTTATACTCGCGTGTAAATTGTGAAGTTACAATAAGAAATACTTGAACTTGAACTTGAGGTGACGATGGAGTGGGGACACAGGTGACGCTGGAGTGGGGACACAGGTGACGATGGAGTGGGGACACAGGTGACGCTGGAGTGGGGACACAGGAGACGCTGGAGTGGGAACACAGGTGACGCTGGAGTGGGGACACAGGAGACGCTGGAGTGGGGACACAGGTGAGGCTGGAGTGGGGACACAGGTGAGAGTGGCTGGGGGGGAGAGCACACACTCACACACGATACCTTGTATGGAGGCAGCGGTACAGGCAAGGAAGAGGTGGAAGACGCTGTCGTGGTGGTAGCAGGTCCAGAGCCGGGGGGGGGGGGGAATCAGCTGGGCGGAGGTACAGGGAAGTAGCAGGCAGACGGATAGTCGGGGACATGCTGTTGATCACGAAGCCGGGAAGCCGGGTCGAAGCAGAGGGTCGCCAAACAGCCGCAGGTACGGGCGGATAGGAATGGAGGTCAGGGACAGAAGGCTTTGGCGTGTTTCGGGAGTCAGACGAGGCATAGCTAGATGAAGAGCTAGAGAGAGGTGTGTGTGTGTGTGTGTGTGTGGGTGTGTGGGGGGGGTTGTGAGTGTGTGTGTGTATGTGTGTGTGGTGTGTGTGCACTCTCCAGTGCCCTCCATTTACTCTCATGTCGAGGTGATGTAAACATGTCATTTTATTCCTCAGAAAATAAGTTCCACACACTCCCGCTAGTTGGTGTAAGGCTACCACTGATTGGTCGGCTCGTGAAAGGCTAGCTGTCATTGGTCAGATAGTTAGTGAATGTATGAAACAACAAGAACGCACCAGTGTGTGTGTGTGTGTGTGTGTGTGGTGTGTGTGTGTGTGTGTGTGTGTGTGCTCCTAGCTGTGGTCTCTGGCCCTGTTTGAATAGTGTATTTTGCTTAGGAAGTTTCTTTACTGAGTGGCAGCCATGACAAGGGCTGTTCGAATTCTCTAAACGCTAAGCAAAGGTGCTTCAATGCTTCATTACAATGGTCTTTTTTAATACCTCCTTTAGCATGGGGTACACTGAACTTTCCTTTACGAAAGGAAAGAAGATAGTGGCGTCCCACAATCCCTTGCGGCAGGAACATTGAAGTGACGCACCATTCGGCCGTTCACGGAAACAACTGATCATCATGGAAACAATAACATGAATTGGGATTCATGTATGAGCGGCCAGGATGATGAGTGTGAGCAACCTTCCTCAATGTGACAAGCGTTTTGTTGAACTTTTGTGACTGTTATACTGGTCGGCTATATTGCTTGCTTTTTTACGTCAATTCCAGTGTTGGTGATGAATTTATATATTTCTAATCTAAGATGCTCTTTCTGTAGTCCATCTTTGGATCATTGTAGTTTCACCACAGCAGACCCACGTCTGACCCAAGATTACTAATTGGGCCCAGAGCTGTCAGACCACCCCGTGATTCACCAAGCTTGCTTATTTCATTTCATTTCTTTATGTATTTACCCAAAAGTACCTGAGCCAGGGGGCAGGCTGTCCGAAATTATGGGCTCTGGTTTTAAATCCCAGAACCCAGAAATAATGTTGAAACATCCATCTGCTGTTTTTGTGCAGTTTCTCGGGCTGGAAGGAGAAAACTTCCTTTGAAACTTTAGATTTTCACTCGGTGCTCCAAACCAAACCGAGGTTCCCAACGAGCCTTACAGCTCAATAGCTGAGATGTACTCGCTCAGAACCCCTAAACCCTCCCAATCCCCCTCATCTGCCTCCACATCTCTGCCAGTAATGCACTCTTTTTTTGTGTGCGTTAGCTCAGAGAACGGTCTATGGGGTCATTATTGTAGGAGAACTATTTCTAAATGTGAGTGGCGCATTGTGGAACTGTCCGTGTGTGTGTGTAATACGATTTGTGAATGCGTAACAGAATTTCTAAAATGCACACTGAGATTTGTGAATATTCAGAATCTGTGAATCTGTAAATGTGTCGACAAATCTGTAAATGCGTACATAGAACTCTCCAATCACATTTGCAAATAGTTATTTGTAATGGTTATCTGTAATAGCTCATCAATAGGGGGCAGTGGGGGCGGTAACCCAGAGCTCCCAGTAGTGAAGACAAAACAGTCTGCACCAAAACACAGAGGCAGCCATCCAAGATATTGAAATGATTTATAGATGGATATAATAAATAAATGGATATACTGTATTATATGGTGTTTTTTTTAACTCTTATTTCTATATTTGATTTCATTTTGGCAATGTTACAGTTATCTTTACACATTTCTTTATTTTCCTATATCTATCAGTGTGCCAATAAAGTACAGTTAAATGAGATGAAATTACATTTAGAGACAGATATGATGGAGAGAGAGAGAGAGAGAGAGAGAGAGAGAGAGAGAGAGAGAGAGAGAGAGAGAGAGAGAGAGAGAGAGAGAGAGAGAGAGAGAGAGAGAGAGAGAGAGAGAGAGAGAGAGAGAGAGAGAGAGAGAGAGAGAGAGAGAAGAGAGAGAGAGAGAGAGAGAGAGAAGTATGATGGGTGAGAAAGAAAGATGGAGAGAGGGAGATATATGATGGAATGAGAGAGAGAGAGAGGTATGATGGAATGAGAGGAGAGGAAGAGACAGAGAGAGAGGTATGATGGAGAGAGAGAGAGGGAGATAAATAGAGAGTGTGATGAAGTGAGAGGGGGAGCGAGAGAGGTAAGATGGAGTGAGAGAGAGAGGGAGCGAAATAGAGAGAGAGAGAGAGAGATGGAGCGAGAGAGAGAAAGAGAGAGAGAGGTATGATGGAGTTAGAGAGGAGTCCAGATTAGTTTTTGATAGTCTGCTCTGAGCTGAGAGGCAACGGGTGAGATGGATATTTGATTGGCTGACGCGACGAGGCAAGACACAACACAGTTGTTCCTCTCACTCTCTTACCCTCTCTCTCTCTCTCTCTCTCTCTCTCTCTCTCCCACCCAAAGGGGACATCACTGATCAATGCAGTCATTACCCTTTCTGTCCACACACACACCCACGCGTGTTCGTACTTACGCGAGGTCGTGGCGGGCAAACGAGGCCGTCGGGCGATGCCAGCTCAATGGCCGGGGCGACTGCGTGTGTCTGTACGTGTGTGTGTGTGTGTGTGTGTGTGTGTGTGTGTGTGTGTGTGTGTGTGTGTGTGTGTGTGTGTGTGTGTGTGTGTGTGTGTGTGTGTGTGTGTGTGTGTGTGTGTGTGTGTGTGTGTGTGTGTGTGTGTCGCTCGGTTAGCCAGGCTGCGGAACGCGGCTGGTCTCCGAACCCCGGGCTTTCATCACAAGGACAGACGCAAGGTCGCGTCTCCGTCTAACACTCCTCCTCTCTCCATCACTCTCTTTCTTTCTCTCCATCACTCTCTCTTTCTTTCTCTCCATCACTTGAATCCCCTCCGCTCTCTCCTCCTCACTCTCTCGCTCTCTCGCTCTTTCCATTTGTCTTTTCTACAGTTTTTTTGGATGTTTATTTCTAAGATTTTCTGCCGGGTCAACAACTTCAGAATGTCATAAGCTTGAGAAGGGAGTCATCACTGGATGTACCATTTCAGTGATCGTTTCACGTTTGCCATGAATATGCTGGTGAAGTCTGCTGAGGTTCAGTGCAGAGGGCCCCTCACTCAGGCTTTCAACCAGGAGTTGAAAGCCTGGCTAGGGGCGACAGACAAGTCAGGACTACCGGGCAAGTTCAAGACCTGGATATGCCAACATGGCATCCAGGTCGGCCTGTTGTTTCAAGTCTAATTCTTTTAACTCAGCAAATTCAGAGGACTGCGCAAACGTGGCCTCCCAGTGGAGACGTGAACGGAACTTCACTACTACGCCCCCCGAAGCGCCATGACCCCTATCACGACCCGGCTGGCCCTCCTCTATCCCTCTGATGGCTTCACGGCGTACATCTAAGAGAGGCAAACACCCGTCAAACCCGTACCGGCCTCTTAAGCTCCCGTTTTGACCGAACTGATCCCTCAAAACCACATCGGCATTAGCAATGGCATCTTGTCTTATCTCTTACATTGTCTTACCCTGTCCATGAGTTCCATTAATGCATGAACAAACACAAAAAGAGACTCGCTCTCCCTTTGTTTCCAATCCATAATACGCTGCAGGCAGTACACATAAGACCTGGTTCACCCGTACACCTCTTTTAAAACAGTGATCATTTGATTAGGACTTTCTCTAATATCAGGTCTATACTTAATCTAATTTCGAGCCTTGCCCTTTAGATGGTCATATAAAAATATCGCTTTATCTAAATCAGACATGTAGTGTGATCTAATACTGCTTTGCACTTCTTCAACCCACTCTTCCACCAAGAGGGCCCCTGCTGTTACAGAGCCATCGGAGTGAAGGCACTTCCTTTCCCTTGGTAAATAAAAGGCCTGTTCCCGCCGTGCAGTTTGGGGGCCCCATGTTCCCCATCGGCAATCCCCAGTACCTCCGTTTTTGTTACCAAAGAAAGACTCTCTCGTTCTCTGTTCGGAGCCGCTCCACTCGCTCCTGCAGTTCCTCCTCCGTGTGGAGAGACTCCCCGCCGACGTGGTCCTCCTCGGTTTGAAATGCCAGCTGCTGTTCTCCACCACCACCATCTACCCCCCACTCCCAGTTCAAGTTCAAGTTCAAGTTTGTTTGTCTGTCATGCATTCATATGCACATTATACGAGAGGAAAATTGTGTTTCTCACGGACCAAGGTGCGAACACGAAAGAAAAATAGAACGTGATATAAAAAATACAACACGGGGAAAAAACTACAATACGAAATGTGTATAAACATAGTGATCGGCATATGAAAACATAGTGCACAGTGGAAACTATAAGACTATAAATAATATAAGTAATGCCTCACGAGTGACCTCGGGTAAATTATACATAGTATAGGTAGGAGGCACGGCGGTGATGATGGTCTGGTATAACGTGTCGGGTCGTCATGAAGACCCCCCAAGCCAAACCCTGTGGAGTAAGAGGAATCCTAGAGCAAGGTGCCCTGAGTTCACATCGGATCTGAAGAGAGGTTGAATACTGTGTGTGCCAGGCGTGACGAGGACCTTTTTCTTTTCTGTCAAACTACCGTAATTTCCAGAAATGAAAGTTTATCGTCTGGAGTCGTCTGGAGTCGTGGCATCGTGCCGTCGTCACTCGTGCGACCAGAACACAACGCGGTGAGTGTGGCTGGTTTGGACCGGCTACGGTCGCTCGAAAGACACTCTGCTGCAGATTAAAAAAGTTGAAATCCGTGTTTAATATTAACACCGTCGCGTTTTCTGCATTTCAAGAGCACTGCAATCCCCAGCTCTCATTGTGAGGACTCTCTCTCTCTCTCTCTCTCTCTCTCTCTCTCTCTCTCTCTCTCTCTCTCTCTCCAGCTCGTAACTTTAAAGCAGCACAAATGGGCCGTTTAGAGAGTCCTTAAGAGAAGCCGAGTGGTTTGTTTGACCAACACAGTAACTCTGTATGGACACCGGCCAAAACCTGGAGCCAATCCACAATCTACTACTTCTCACTACTACTCCATTGCCAACTTGTTTTCTTTACGAAATATCTTACCTATAATTTGCTTTTAGGCTTATTCACTGTAAATGTATTATTTTATTATTCTATTGTTTCTCATTCTATTGTTTCTTATTCTATTGTTATTCTTATATGTTGTTGCCATTTTTGAGTAACCTCTGGCAAAAGAATTTCCTTCGGCATTAATAAAGTTCTATCTTATCGTATCTTCTCTTATCCGCAGTCCTGTTTAACTCATTCAGCATGGGTCGCGAGGGCGAGGAGGATTCAAAATACAACATTCAAGGTTCAAGAAGTTTAACGGTCACACACACACCACACACACACACACATACAGGATATTGCGGTGAAATGAAAAAGTGGACGATGCCCCAGCGGAATGTGCAGAGAGATGTTAGCAACAGACCTTGACGTGGAGCCCGGCCGGGTAGATTGGGTGGGCGGCCCGAATCCCTGCAACTTTTGACAACTTGAAATGATTGGTTCAGGGAGTCCATCTTGCCTGTCGATCAAAAGGCGGCGAAATGTAAAAGTTCTCAGTGGCAGTAAAACGTCACGTAGGGAGGGAGGGAGCGGAGGGTTATTTGGGGTTTATTTCTTAAATCATGTCGTCTGCTCCTCTATGCTCTCTCTTTACAACAACTCTCAAATCCATGGACTCGTGAGGAGCAGTGAAGGCTCAGCTGACACAGGGGACACCCTCGCTCCTCAGTGTTGATGAGCAGAAGGTCCTCGACCAGCCTCCACCATCACTAGACGAACGGGCCGATCACGTGTGTATTAGTATTGGATCAATCACACTTTATTATTAGCACTGTTCATGCAAAACAGCAAGAGAAAATGCTTAAATGGTAAATGCAATGGTACACGGATTGCATTTATACAACACTTTTATCTAAAGCGCTTTACAGTATTGCCTCACGTTCACCCATTCATACACCGACGGCGGTGCTGTCAACCATGCAAGGTAACAACCAACACGTCAGGAGCAGGTAGGGTTAGGTGGTGTCTTGCTCAGGGACACCTCCACACTTAACTAGGAGGCTGGCCAACCATCCGGTGGCCAGATAACCACTCTTACCTCCTGAGCTACTGCTTAACGATGGACATGATACAACAACAACAACAACAACAAGAATAAATGGGTTGAAAATATGATTTAAAATAATGAAGCACAGAGAATCATTTGAGAGGAGGAATTAAATCAAGAAGATTACACATTCATTCATTAGAGTGAAGCTGAACAACAACAAAAAAGCAATATTTGGTTCATTTGTCGATGTGGTGCGTCTACTGGGCTCTTCAGGTGGTGTGTTGGGGTGGGCGGGCGGCCGGGGGGGGAAGCTAACAGCAGATGTAATTACTTAAAGCACCATTAACAACACAACAACCTCGCCACACAAAACAATGAGCTGAAAAGCTCTGAATGTGTATGTGTGTGTTTGTGAGAGAGAGAAAGTGTGTGTGTGTGTGTGTTTGTGAGAGAAAGTGTGTGTGTGTGTGTGTGTGTGTTGTGTGTGTGTGTGTTCTGGTCATCATCACATTGTGGGGACAACAATCTGTTTCCACAGTCACGTCATGGGGACCTTTTGCGGAGTGGGGACAAAATATCAGGTCCCCGTGAGGAAAACCCTTTTAAATGAATGCAGGAGTGATTCTGAATGTGTCTGTGTGGATTTTAGCATTGACCCAAAACACATGTTTACCTGTGTGTGTGTGTGTGTGTGTATGTGTGTGTGTGTGTGTGTGTGTGTGTGTGTGTGTGTGTGTGTGTGTGTGTGTGTGTGTGTGTGTGTGTGTGTGTGTGTGTGTGTGTGTGTGTGTGTGTGTGTGTGTGTGTGTGTGTGTGGGTGCTCGGTTGCGCCCCCTTATAGTTTCCGGCTGGTAATGCACTCACTGCTCCACACACACACACATTATAAAAAGAAACTCTGCACACCTTTGAATCACTGACCACCTTACATCTGTTTGTAATTTTATCAATGAAAAATTTGAAATTCATGCTTTTTTCCTTTCAAATCCATCAGTTACCCTCTTCTGTCAAGCCAGGATTAGCAGCTGTCAACTAGATAGACGCCACAGAAGTGTTGCTGCCCCCAGCAGCTCTGAGTTGTTCACAACGCTCAGAAACCCATCCGTTGTTGTAATACAGAATGATTGGGTTCATTGGTTGTTGCTAGGGCCTACTAGGTGCTTGAAGTGGGACTAGTAACAGTAACATTAGTTTTAGTAATACTTGTACTAATCATTGAAACATTAGTAATAACGAGCCCCTGTACCAAGCAACTGCCCTGGGTTCTCACAGAGGCTGGAGCAGTTTAATGAGTGGATGGATGGATAGTAATAACTTGCAGTATTATATTAGAAGCAACTCATGTTAGAGCTAATGCAAGTGTTTCAAGTATCTTTAATATCAATTGGAATAACAAAGCTAAAGTTGCTAAAGCCATAATCACCATAGTAGTACTTGATTAATGGTTGTAATGTCTGATATAATTATTTGGACATACTATGTCGTAGGATAACTAGATGGATTTATTTCACTCATCATGTTTTGCCACTGGAGCAGCCTTGTGCCAAACTCTTGCAAGCACACTATCCAAAATGTATCCAAAGAACATGATAAATACCGTTCTACAATATAATTATATCCATAGGTAAAGTGCAAATCATTGTACTTGTACTGTAGATGCTGGCATATACTGTAGACTGATATAGGATTCAGAACTTATCGGAATTCCAGCACACACTCTTCCTCATCCTTTCAATTACTAATTTGAGCGATGTTTGCCTGTTTTTAGTGAAGGTGGTACCAGTCGTTTAGCAGAAGTTGCTGAGCGGAGTGCTCGGGCTGGGGCGTAGGGTCGGACTAATGTTTGGAGGTAGGTAGGGGCGGTTCCGTTGACAGCCATGACAGCATTACAGATGAGGACTTCTTATCTATTGACCTAGACATTGCACATTAACCCTTGTGTTCTGGTCATGTTTTTGTTTCTCATCCAATGTTCGCGGGTCTGGTGGATCCACCGCATTATTGAGTCTTTAAATCAATAAAGCCATAACAACTTATGTAAAAAATACTTAACAGATGTTTACTTTATCTCAATTACAAGCAATATAAACAGCATATATGGTTAATATTTGCCATTTACCTCTGTTAGATCACATTTATCAATAAGAGCACTTTAAAACAATGTTTGTCAATTAATAGACATTATCATATCCTCATACTGTTGAGTCAAATTGGAGTTTTGTATAAAGAAGAGGAAATATAAACTCAAAGAAACAAACAAAAACAAACAAACAAACAAAGAAATTGGGATCAGCTGGGTGGAACTAATCTGCTCCCGCCGTGTTCCTACACGGACCATAGAGAGGGACGGACTCAGTACCGACAAGCGCACATGAAACAACGCAACAAACAAAGGTTGTGTGAACTGATGCTTTAAGACGCCGCTGAGACCTTCAGCAACAAGTGCAGAACCTGATCCTTCTACAAAATCCGGGTGGCAGCAGGTAAGATGAAGAACTTTAATGAACAAAGACTTCCGCTGAATCCTGCTGCTGCTTGTTGTGCTAGCATTAGCTGTAGCCACGGAGACGAGCAGATTCTACGTTTGGCTCATCAATGTAAGTCGCTTTGGATAAAAGCGTCTGCCAAATGCCCTAAATGTACGTTTGGCTCATCAATGTAACCCTTTAATTATGACGTCATTATCGAGTCAAAAGTCGAGTGCGCAGAAGATTAATGTGAGAGCAGAATTCATGACAGAAAATTATAGACAATTATTTTATTGTATACAATAACATTTAATGGTAAATGTTAAACATGCAGTAGGCTTGTACTATTATAAATAATATATTGGGCATGTACTATTATAAATATGCCCAATATATTATGCAAGTCAGTTGTCCATATTTTGTTTGATCAATATCATATGAGGACTAAGTGCTGGAGACATTTTGACTGATTAAACAAGTGAAGGGATTTCTGTTTCCTCTTATGGGATGAAAAGTACCAGTATAATAAATACTAAACACAACAGACTGATTCCAAATTCAAGATTACTTTATTTGCAGTAACCGACATAAGCATGTTTAAAGGACCATTACGTCGTTGTACATTATAATAATTATGACCATTTGACCACAGTGTTCTTTGCCCTCTGTTCCCCATCCTTGGCGTTCCTCTTCTCTTTCCAGACTCTCCACCCTAGCCAAGGCTTCACTGAGTCTGGCCCTTAGATCACCGGGAGATGTAGGCCGTGCATAAGAGTGGTCCTAGTAGAAACAAGGATGACAATATTTTGAGTCCTGTTTATATCACATTCAGTCACAGCCGGTCAATTCATAGATAGTACAATGTGCTGTCAGCTGGCCTGCATTTTTAATGTCATCACCCCTCAATTGTGTGTGTGTGTGTGTGTCAAAGGTGGCCGTATGTGTGCCTGACTCGAACCTGAGTCTCCAGGGTGCCAACCTCCAGAGCAGACCACAGCACCACCAAGACACCTTCTTCAGCATGGTCTCCGGGCGTATTTAACTTCACCGTTCACAGGACTTAGACATAAGAGAAGGCTTTCCACGGGATTTGAACCCAGGACTGCAGAGCTGAAGGTAAGAACTCTCTCCGTTGTGCCACCAAGACACCTTCTTCAGCATGGTCTCCGGGCGTATTTAACTTTACCGTTCACAGGACTTAGACATAAGAGAAGGCTCTCCACAGGATTTGAACCCAGGACCGCAGAGCTGAAGGTAAGAACTCTCTCCACTGTGCCACCAAGACACCTTCTTCAGCATCCTCTCCAGGCGTATATAACTTCACCATTCATAGGACTTAGACATAAGAGAAAGCTTTCCACAGGATTTGAAACCAGGATTGCAGAGCTGAAGATAAGTCGTCTCTCCGTTATGCCACCAAGACACCTTCATCAGCATGGTCTCCGGGCGTATTTAACTTTATCGTTCACGGGACTTAGACATAAGAGAAAGCTTTCCACAGGATTTGAACCCAGGACTGCAGAGCTGAAGGTAAGAACTCTCTCCACTGTGCCACCGAGACACCTACTTGGTGTTTGCCATTTCAAAATAGTAATACTTATTGTTGCAAGGTCCCCACTAATCAAATGGGACTTTGTGTGAATTATGCAAAAGATATGCAAATGAGGTCCCCATCAGCCATGTTCACTTGATTTTTCCTAGATCCCCATTTAGCATAGCATGGTCAAGTCACTACTTCATCAACTCAGAGACTTGAAGTCGTGTAGAAGCTAACAAAGCTATGGCTAGTGTACCTGATTTTTTTCATGCCTCTAGAACCTTTAGAAAGGGTGGTCCCCACAAGTGATGAATAGAAAGTTGGTCCCCATCCAACATGGA
Source organism: Coryphaenoides rupestris (assembly GCA_002895965.2). NCBI lineage: Eukaryota > Metazoa > Chordata > Actinopteri > Gadiformes > Macrouridae > Coryphaenoides > Coryphaenoides rupestris. The sequence continues at coordinate 163,003 of PIJE02000986.1, read as the reverse complement.
AACCAGTATGTGTGTGTGTGTGTGTGTGTGTGTGTGTGTGAGAGAGAGAGAAAGTGTGCGTGTCAAACAAGTAAATGTGTGTGTGTGTTAATGGTATTGCAATGGTAATTCTATCCACCAGCTGTAGTGTACCCACTGCAGACCTATTCAAGTGTTTGGTTTGTATCAGTTTTTAAACGTGTATGCATGTTCTTAGGTGTGTGTGTGTGTGTGTGAGAACATGATACATTTGTCACGCTATACGCATCATATAGAACCGATATGACAGAGGTGTGTGTGACAAACTGAGTACAGTGTGAAGATGCTGACGATAGTGGTGATGATGATGGAGGTGATGACAGTGGTGTCGGTGATGATGGTTAGGAAGGTCACTTTGTACGTCTTGGCATTATTAATAGTACTTAGCATTGTTTAGCATATTATTAGCATATATATTGTGTGTTCTTAGATGTTGGTAATGCACTCAGAACGGCACTTCTGCTCTTATCCCAGATATTATGCAGGCAACCTAGCAATTATGACTCGTTAGAAATCGTTCTATTAACCTCGTAACTATGAATGCTTGAAACCTGCTCTATTCTTATCTTTATGTACCAGAGATATATCCTTCAACAAATGTAAATGTCATGTGACGCAGGTGTTTTAATGGTGTGTAATCAAAATAGTAAGATGATATTACCATTAAAAACGGCTAACTACCAGATCAATCTGTATCACATGATGCACGACACGACACACCTCTGCTCTCCTCCACACTGTATGTATGTGTGTGTGTGTGTCTGTGTGTGTGAGAGAGAGAAAGTGTGTGTGTGTCAAACAAGTAAAAGTGTGTTTTTTTTTTATACACTATATTTGGAAGAGGTGGGGCAGAGTGACAATGAATGAACTGCGGGATAAATCGATAGCCACATGGGAGGGAGAGAGAGAGAGAGAGACTCAATCATTGAAAGACACTCGGTCATCATAAAGAGAGAGAGACAGACATAGCGGGGGAGAGAGCAATGTGAAGAATTATGACCTTTATCTCCGTGTGTTTATAGTGCAGCGAGCGAGAGACTGTCATACAGATAGAGAGAAACTGTTATACAGATAGAAAGTAGAGAGAGGACATTGTGATAATTGTTGCCGTGCGTTTTGCCATCATCTGTGTTGATGTAAAGTTTGTCTGCTGACAAAATGTGCCGTCTTGCAGTTAACCTTAACTTTGGGTTACTTGAGGCAACAATTATTTTCACCATTTATAAAATCACTGAACTGGCAGTAATGCAATTGCAGAAAATCACCAGTATCTTCATCAGTCATCTTTATTATTCATTTACTTCACAGTTCCAGCCAGTCTGTGTTGACCTCATCATTTCACTTGGTCACAAAACATATAATTAGGACTTGTAATAATTGTAATCACTTAAATAATTGTAATCACTTAAACTGACAAGAACGATGACCTCTTAAAAACAACCTCATCTAAAAAAATATTGAATGTTCCTGAAGAGTCTACTCTCCTGATCTGTGCCTTCCTGCTGCAGCAGAGTTCCCAGACTGTATCCACTCAGACGGACAAACGTCTGTTAGTCTTAACGGAGCGGAGCCAAGCTCAGTCGCAGGTGCGGCGGTGCCGAGTCACTTAGCAACCACTTTGCTCCATTACCCATGAGGCACTGGGGGCCTGTTAGTGTATTATGAAGCCATCATGGCCCTTTATGTCTCCCAGCTGCCCCTGATCTCTCACCTCCATCATCGCGTAATGGCCGCCATTTCACTCCGAAGTGAGAGATTTCTGGTTTTATTGTGTTGCCGCCGTTGTTATTGGAGTTGGTGTCTCTTTTTAAATAAATATGTTAATGAATACTTCCCCCGAAGAGCTGTCGTTTTTTATCAACTTTTCATATCTTCTGGACAGTTTTTGCAGTGGATAGTTTGAAATGTCATGATTCCAGTTACAGTTCCAGCACATGTCAGAAACTTGAACACAAACTTGCATTGAAAACAAAGGGACAAGGCAAAACAAAATGGAGCACAAGCATGTTGAACAATTGTTCCCTTATTTTATGATTTTTACTGCAGCATGTCTGACGCCAAAGTCGATTTTATAGTCACAACGGCTCCATATAAAGAACTCCAGGCTGCACAGTTGAAAGAAATTAATTAAACTCAGTTCACAGTTCATCTTCAGTCTCAGATCATGTCAGTTTGGATCCCTGGTGCAGACCTGCTGAGAGACGCACACACACACCTGCTACCGCTTCTCAATTCCACGGGCAAATAGTTGGATCAACTGGCTCTGGACTCTGTGGAAAAGAACACACACACACACACACACACACACACACACACACACACACACACACACACACACACACACACACACACACACACACACACACACACACACACACACACACACACACACACACACACACACACACACACACACACACACACACACACACACACGGCTCATTAGTAGTGATTAATAAACCGTGGCGTTAATGACTGGGTCTTCACTGTGGCAGACCTGCTGTGGTCCGCGCACCGCATGTGCGCACACACTACACACACACACACACACACACACACGCGCACGGACACACACATATACGCAGACACTGCATCATAACATGAGTGGTAAAGAGGCTGATAAATAGTTTCCATAGAGTACTGTGGAAGATTTTCAATGGTCTATTGAAGCTACCCAACAGATCTATGCACAGAGCGCATCCCTAAGTGCCACGTCCATAATCTATCTCTACATCCTTGAGGAAGACATCTTGAGCCACCCCCCCCCACTCACCCCATCAATGATGTATATTTATAAGATTCGCTGTAAGAGTTCCTGTGGACAAAAGCACCTGCTAAATGATTCAACAATTCACTCTAGAAGAACTTGAAGGGTATTTACTCAACTCTGGATATTTCGCACAAATACTACAACCAGCTTCTCTCTCTACTAGCAATTATAGGCTAATTTCAGTGCAAAACTCTCCCTTATTTTTTTATTCTCTCTCTACTCCTCCCTCCGTCTTCCTTTTTTGCCAGGCGGCTTGGGGTGCTATTCATTACCGAGACAGCAGCCCGGCCGACACATTCCAGAAGCGATTAGCCGAGGGGGCCGGCGTGCATTGAAAGGGATGGACTTCTGTTTTAATGAAAGGGGAGTAGCCCTTTAACACGGGGAGGCGATTAAATTAGCAATGTTATAGCAGCACGGCTCATTGGCAAAGTACAATGGGGCGTGAAATAAAGTACGTGCCGAGCGGCGTCGGGGAAATGAACAGGGGAGGTTGTGCGTGGACGCAAGGCGAGCGGGAAAGACCATCGCGGTCGCAGGGGTTGTGGATGCTGGACTGCTGCTTGTGATTGGTTGAGATGTTTTTGGTGCAAGGTTTCAAAGTGCAGAGACGTGGATCTTCTGAAAGGGGCTGAATCGGTGGATGGAACTATTCATGTCATTCGTGAGCAAGGTACCAAACCCGGAAACTCAAAACACCCTTACAACCAACTCCTCCTGCGCCTACAAGTCTGTGATGAAGATAATGTTTCACCTAACTCCCTACCCCAATCCAATAATGTATTTTTGTATTCTTGTCACCATCGCAGACAAAAACAAATTTTGAAATGGATTGTAGTGGCTTTAATTGTTTGAATAAATGCACGGCACCGATGGATTAACTCGTCGTCATTAATCGCAATGTTCTTTGAATCGAAGTGAACATTGTTGTTTTTCCGGTGAAATCATTTGAAAACAATTAAAATGACATTGTGAACGAGTCGGCTGTGTTCTCTAGATGACGTACGTGACAGCTACGCGATAGTCGGACCGTGTGACCGGACCCGGGGGTCTGACATCCCGCTTCTCCAATTGATACGTCTTCTGGCCAATCGATATCTCTTCATTATCTTCAAATTATTTCACGTGCAAAAGGGACATTTACGGACGCGTGCCGAGCTATCAAACAACCGGACCGGAAACCGATACGATCCACGGTGCACACAGCTTCGTACTCTGGAATCTATTGCATTTGCGTGTGTGTGTGTGGTGTGTGTTGGATGATAATGTTTTGTGTGATAATGTGATAATGTGCCATGTCGCATGAGCTACGCTACATCGGCAGATGGGAACCTCCAGTGGGGAAAAAGAACACATGGCCGCCTCCCAGCACCAGCCCTTCCCTCGTGGCAGCGATGGGTGCGGTGGGGCCCGGCGGAGGACACGGGTGGTTTTTGTCCGAATGTCGGCGTACCTGACTTGAATGGCGGCGTGCGGTAGAATCTCGCCATCGCACGTCCAGCTGCTCCGGGTCGCGACGTCGTCACCGGCGCCTGCGTACGGGAGGAAAATCGCTCGTCGTCGCCGTCTTCTCCGTCTCGCCCTCGCTCGGGTCCTCGCTCGCAACGGACACTTCCTGGCTCTTGGGCTGGAAGCGGAACTTGCTCACGCGGTGGACCTCGACGAAGGGATGGTCAAACTGGGGGCGAGAGAGAGAGAGAGAACTCAGTTCCAGGAAATAGTTTGATTCGCTCACTCACCTTTTTTTAGTACTTTGTTATTTGTACTTCATTTCATATTTTAACTGCTTTGGCAATGCAAGTGATTATTCTCCGTGCCAAAAAGCACTGTTGAATCAAAGAGAGAGCGAGAGAGAGATGAGTACGATGGAGAGAGAGGGAGAGTAGAGTAGAATGGAGAGAGAATAATGAAAGACGCTATGCATTATCACAAACTGAACTGCTTCAGATATACTGACTGCATTGCATGACCACTGCATTGAAACGAAAGAAAGAATAGGTAGGGAGAGAGAGAGAGAGAGAGAGAGAAAGCGAGAGAGGGAGAGAGAGGTATAAAGAGAAACAACGCTAGGTGGGAACAGGTGAGGTGGTAACAGAGCAAGAACAATTCCCAACAGATCTGTGCAGATCATTTGAAGGTTCTTCTGCGGCAGTTCCGGCTCTGGCCTCCGGGGGGCCTGAACAACTGTGTAGGACTCTGATGTGGGGCCCTACGCAGAACGTGTCGTCTGAAGGATCTGAAGGGCGGTGGCGCCTGTTCTGAAAACATGAAGGCTTGAAGTGAATATCCCTTCTAAATGGTTTTGTTGTATCACAAGCTCTCTCTCTCTCTCTCTCTCCCTCTCTCTCACCCTCACCCCCACCCATTTCCATCTCTCTCTGAGCCCTAAATACTTAAGATTGAGCAACCAATTCTTCATTTCTTTTTATTTTTCCACTGAATATAAATTAGGTTGTTACCCTTTACTGGCCCTCCGCCGCTCTGATACATTTACTCTGGAAGAAGGAGGAAAGGGGGGAACACAAATAGAGAGAGAAGAGATGCAGAACGAGAGAGACGGCAGATGTGGTTTTGGGGAGGAGGAGAAGATGGGAGAGGAGGTGAAAGGGGAGGAGGAGGATGAAGGGAGGGCGGGCTGAAGGAGACGACGAAGGGGAGTGAGGACAGGGGAGAACGAGGAGGATGGGGAGCGAGGAGAAGGAGGTGAGAGAGAGGCGGGCAGGAAGGATGGGAGCGAGGAAGAAGGTGGTGAGAGAGGCGGGAGGAGGAGGATGGGAGCGAGGAGAAGGAGGTGAGAAGGCAGAAGGAGTGAGAGAGCGGGAGAGGAGAGGATGGGGAGCAAGGAGAAGGAGGTGAGAGAGGCGGGGAGGAGGAGGAGGATGGGGAGCGAGGAGAAGGAGGTGAGAGGGCGGGAGGAGGAGGAGGATGGGCGCGAGGAGAAGGAGGTGAGAGGCGGGAGGAGGAGGAGGATGGGGAGCGAGGAGAAGGAGGAGAGAGAGGTGGAGAGGAGGAGGACGGGGAGCGAGGAAAAGGAGGCGGGAGGAGGCATGGGAGCGAGAGAAGGAGGAGAGAGAGGCGGGAAGAGAGGAGGATGGGGAGCGAGGAGAAGGAGGTGAGAGAGGGGAGGAGGAGGAGGATGGGAGCGAGGAGAAGGAGGTGAGAGAGGGGGAGGAGGAGGAGGATGGGGAGCGAGGAGAAGGAGGTGAGAGAGGCGGGAGGAGGAGGAGGATGGGGAGCGAGGAGAAGGAGGTGAGAGAGGCGGGGAGGAGGAGCGAGGAGAAGGAGGAGAGAGGCGGGAGGGAGGAGGAGGAGGAGTGGAGGAGCGAGGAGGGAGGGAGGGGGGAGGAGGATGGGGAGCGAGGAGAAGGAGGTGAGAGAGGCGGGAGGAGGAGGAGGAGGATGGGGAGCGAGGAGAAGGAGGTGAGAGAGAGGCGGGAGGAGGATGGGGAGCGAGGAGAAGGAGGTGAGAGAGAGGCGGGAGGAGGAGGAGGATGGGGAGCGAGGAGAAGGAGGAAGATGGGGGAGAGAGAAGACAATGCTATCCCCCTCTTCTCTCTTCCACTCCACCCTGCATCTCGTGCCGTCTCTCTCTCTCTCTCTCTCTCTCTCTCTCTCTCTCTCTCTCTCTCCCTCTCTCTCTCTCTCTCTCTCTCTCTCTCTCTCTCTCTCTCTCTCTCTCTCTCTCTCTCTCTGGTTCTCTCCCTCTTCCTGGTTTCCATTGTCGCTTCACTTTCCTCTCTCGGGTCTCTCCATCTTTTCTCCTTTCCATTCCTTTTCTACCTGTTCATCCTGTTCATGTCTTCTCTCTATACATTCTCTCCTTTCTTGGCTTTCTTCTTCCTTTTCTTTAGCTGAACCCGGAGCAGGCCGTCTATTTCATAACGGCCCTCCCGACAGCGACCATGAATTTGCACGGCGTCCTTGCGCGCCCCGCGGTCACTTCTCGGGCAAACTCCACTCCATCTTCTCCTACTGCTTTGCGGTCTCGCCGCATCGTCACCGCAGCGACGCTCGTCCACCCCGCGGTCAGGGAGTGAGTGGGTTCGGCCACGACCTGCCCCGTCATGGAGGGTTCGCAAATGTCGCTGAATGGCGCGAGGATGAAGATAAATCGAGAATTATCCACGCTCCCGTGTCGCAGCAGACTGCCGATAAGCGTTAAGGAAGATAAACCTAGCGGCCTTTAGCTTTATTATACCCTTTATTATACCCTAACCTTTGACCTCTCCGTCTTGGCGGGAAGTCCAGATGAGGCTCGAAGTTATTTATGACGCCCGTGTCCACACTCGGGCCGGTACTTTAAAACCGTCAGCAAGTTTGCTGAATGCTAACGCAGCAGGCTGCACCCGGCCCGTCAGAACAAACTCCGGAACCATCTCAACAGTTGAGTTCACACAACGCTCACATCCATTCTCTTCTGATAGATTTCTCTTCTCTCCCCGGAACGTGAACTGACTTGAGTTATGATCGGAGAAAGTGAGTGTGATATGAATTCAATTTACATGTAAATCCCGGAAACGGGGTTACGACCACCTTGGTTTGGATTTAGTTCACTCAATGTCAATAAATCTTTTGGTGTTTACATCGCAAAGCGCCTTGGGTGAGTTATCGGAGGAAGCCGAACGGTTCCCGGTTCAATTCCACAATCTAAATGTATGTCTGTATGCACCCTTGAGCTCGATTAACCCTTACCTGCTCCTTAATGCATCCAAAGTCTTTGGATAAAAGCTATTACCAAAAGACACATCTTGGATCCAGCAGGCCTGAATGTCTCGGGGACGATCTCACAGAGCCTGGGCCGGAAACCAAAAACTCAAAGGGGCGGAGTTACTCCTTAGTTTCCTGTTTGGTTCGAGAGATATTTACCGAAAACTAAAACAACGCGTGAATCAAGCTTTCAGGAGGGGATTTGATTTCAATAAATGGACAGTCGACAGTGTCTAACTGTCTTAAGAAAGACGATATACATAAAAAAGTACAACTAATACAAGTCAAGGTTTTTTTGGGAGAGGCGGATGACCATTAATTGATATACGTTACATTATTAGTCGGCTGGAATGGACGGCTTCATTTAGGCTAAAATATATTTCCTGGATTAAGCTATCTTCATTTTATATTAAATATATTATCATAATTTCACTTCTTGATTAAGCCGTTTTCAGCCAAATACGTAGTTAATCAGTGTAAGGTGATCATTATGAGATGTTTTCACTGGTCATGGTTATTATAGGATATGCGGGTTCGGGTCGGACTGTGGATCTTGTGCCGTCGGGTCGGGTTAGTGGCCGTATGTGTGGGTCGCGTGTGCGAGGTTCTTTACTGGCCCTCCGCCTCTGATACATTTACTCTGGAAGGAGGAGGAAAGGGGGGACACAAATAGAGAGAGAAGAGATGCAGAACGAGAGAGACGGCAGATGTGGTTTTGGGGAGGAGGAGAAGATGGGAGAGGAGGTGAAAGGGGAGGAGGAGGAGGATGAAGGGAGGGCGGGCTGAGGAGACGACGAAGGGGAGTGAGGACAGGGGAGAACGAGGAGGATGGGGAGCGAGGAGAAGGAGGTGAGAGAGGCGGGAGGAGGAGGAGGAGGATGGGGAGCGAGGAGAAGGAGGTGAGAGAGAGGCGGGAGGAGGAGGAGGATGGGGAGCGAGGAGAAGGAGGTGAGAGAGAGGCGGGAGGAGGAGGAGGATGGGGAGCGAGGAGAAGGAGGTGAGAGAGGCGGGAGGAGGAGGAGGATGGGGAGCGAGGAGAAGGAGGAGAGAGAGGCGGGAGGAGGAGGATGGGGAGCGAGGAGAAGGAGGTGAGAGAGGCGGGAGGAGGAGGAGGATGGGGAGCGAGGAGAAGGAGGTGAGAGAGGGCGGGAGGAGGAGGAGGATGGGGAGCGAGGAGAAGGAGGTGAGAGAGAGGAGGAGGAGGAGGATGGGGAGCGAGGAGAAGGAGGTGAGAGGCGGGAGGAGGAGGAGGATGGGGAGCGAGGAGAAGGAGGTGAGAGAGGGGAGGAGGAGGAGGAGAGGAGGAGGAGGGAAGGGGAGAGGAGGAGGATGGGAGGAGGAGAAGGGAGGAGAGGAGGAGGAGGGGGGGAGGAAGGAGGAGAGGGGGAGGAGGAGGAGGATGGGAGCGAGGAAGAGGTGAGGGAGGAGGAGGAGGATGGGGAGCGAGGAGAAGGAGGTGAGAGAGGCGGGAGGAGGAGGAGGATGGAGAGCGAGGAGAAGGAGGTGAGAGGCGGGAGGAGGAGGAGGATGGAGAGCGAGGAGAAGGAGGAGAGTGAGGCGGGAGGAGGATGGGGAGCGAGGAGGAGGAGGATGGGGAGCGAGGAGAAGGAGGTGAGAGAGAGGCGGGAGGAGGAGGAGGATGGGGAGCGAGGAGAAGGAGGTGAGAGAGAGGCGGGAGGAGGAGGAGGAGGCCATGGGAGGACGCGTAGGAGAAGGAGGAAGATGGGGGGAGAGAGAAGACAATGGCTATCCCCTCTTCTCTCTTCCACTCCACCCTGCATCTCTCTCTCTCTCTCCTCTCTCTCTCTCTCTCTCTCTCTCTCTCTCTCTCTCTCTCTCTCTCTCTCTTCTCTCTCTCTCCTCTCTCTCTCTCTCTCTCTCTCTCTCTCTCTCTCTCTCTCTCCTCTCTCTCTCTCTCTCTCTCTCTCTCTCTCTCTCTCTCTCTCTCTCTCTCTCTCTCTGGTTTCCATTGTCGCTTCACTTTCCTCTCTCGGGTCTCTCCATCTTTTCTCCTTTCCATTCCTTTTCTCCCTGTTCATCCTGTTCATGTCTTCTCTCTATACATTCTCTCCTTTCTTGGCTTTCTTCTTCCTTTTCTTTAGCTGAACCCGGAGCAGGCCGTCTATTTCATAACGGCCCTCCCGACAGCGACCATGAATTTGCACGGCGTCCTTGCGCGCCCCGCGGTCACTTCTCGGGCAAACTCCACTCCATCTTCTCCTACTGCTTTGCGGTCTCGCCGCATCGTCACCGCAGCGACGCTCGTCCACCCCGCGGTCAGGGAGTGAGTGGGTTCGGCCACGACCTGCCCCGTCATGGAGGGTTCGCAAATGTCGCTGAATGGCGCGAGGATGAAGATAAATCGAGAATTATCCACGCTCCCGTGTCGCAGCAGACTGCCGATAAGCGTTAAGGAAGATAAACCTAGCGGCCTTTAGCTTTATTATACCCTTTATTATACCCTAACCTTTGACCTCTCCGTCTTGGCGGGAAGTCCAGATGAGGCTCGAAGTTATTTATGACGCCCGTGTCCACACTCGGGCCGGTACTTTAAAACCGTCAGCAAGTTTGCTGAATGCTAACGCAGCAGGCTGCACCCGGCCCGTCAGAACAAACTCCGGAACCATCTCAACAGTTGAGTTCACACAACGCTCACATCCATTCTCTTCTGATAGATTTTTCTTCTCTCCCCGGAACGTGAACTGACTTGAGTTATGATCGGAGAAAGTGAGTGTGATATGAATTCAATTTACATGTAAATCCCAGAAACGGGGTTACGACCACCTTGGTTTGGATTTAGTTCACTCAATGTCAATAAATCTTTTGGTGTTTACATCGCAAAGCGCCTTGGGTGAGTTATCGGAGGAAGCCGAACAGTTCCCGGTTCAATTCCACAATGTCCACAATCTAAATGTATGTCTGTATGCACCCTTGAGCTCGATTAACCCTTACCTGCTCCTTAATGCATCCAAAGTCTTTGGATAAAAGCTATTACCAAAAGACACATCTTGGATCCAGCAGGCCTGAATGTCTCGGGGACGATCTCACAGAGCCTGGGCCGGAAACCAAAAACTCAAAGGGGCGGAGTTACTCCTTAGTTTCCTGTTTGGTTCGAGAGATATTTACCGAAAACTAAAACAACGCGTGAATCAAGCTTTCAGGAGGGGATTTGATTTCAATAAATGGACAGTCGACAGTGTCTAACTGTCTTAAGACGATATACATAAAAAAGTACAACTAATACAAGTCAAGGTTTTTTTGGGAGAGGCGGATGACCATTAATTGATATACGCTACATTATTAGTCGGCTGGAATGGACGGCTTCATTTAGGCTAAAATATATTTCCTGGATTAAGCTATCTTCATTTTATATTAAATATATTATCTTAATTTCACTTCTTGATTAAGCCGTTTTCAGCCAAATACGTAGTTAATCAGTGTAAGGTGATCATTATGAGATGTTTTCACTGGTCATGGTTATTATAGGATATGCGGGTTCGGGTCGGACTGTGGATCTTGTGCTGTCGGGTCGGGTTAGTGGCCGTATGTGTGGGTCGCGTGTGCGGGCGGGAGAAGGTCTTCAAAATCAGACCCCGTGCGAGGTATGCATTATGATTCAGGGCTTGAATTTTCAGTTCAATTTATGTGACAATAGAAAATGCTGCTCTCTTATAGCCATGTGAAGCGTACTGCTGCAGTGCTGTTACAATGACATGAAGAAATGGTCCATTTCATGCTGTGGAACCGCTTATTTTGTTTGTGCCGGCGTGTATTTCATCTTTCCGTTGTATAATTAAATTGAAGTTCTATCAAACAAATGAGTTGTATGTTTTGGTTAGTCTTGTTTCTGCTGAGTTGCAGGCTATTACTTTGAGTTGTAGGCCTATGACAAACTAATTTATTCCTGTACATTTTTTTCTCCCCATATAATTGCTGACACCGAATCAGACATTTTGAATGTTGGAATATATATTTGTTACATAATATAATAAGCCTGTTACTTTATTTTTCTGTCTCTGTGTGTGGTGTGTGGTGTGTGTGTGTGTGTGTGTGTGTGTGATGACGTCATCAACAACTAATCAACGTCATGTCGATTTCATTGATAAAAAGGTCACTCCTATCCACTGTGCACGCTCCTATACTCCGTGCATGCTTCTATACTCCGTGCACGCTCCTACACTCCGTGCACGCTCCTATCCACTGTGCACGCTCCTATACTCCGTGCACGCTTCTATACTCCGTGCACGCTCCTATACTCCGTGCACGCTTCTATACTCCGTGCACGCTCCTATACTCCGTGCACGCTTCTATACTCCGTGCACGCTCCTATACTCCGTGCACGCTCCTACACTCCGTGCACGCTCCCTACCTGGTCGTCTGTGTTGGTGTGGCGGAGGAGGTGCCGGAAGAACCCAAGGCGCGAGCACTTCCTGACCAG
>PIJE02000986.1:54134-151045 GCA_002895965.2 Coryphaenoides rupestris | reverse complement strand
GATGAGGTTCGGGCTGGGTCCGTCTTGCCAGGTGGGCGGACGGGGACAGGGCCCCGCGGGCCCGGGGGGGCTTCGAGCCAGCTTCCATGGTCGCCGGCGTTCCACCCGCCCAGGAACTTCCCGCGCACCATCATGCCACTCCCCGCCCACCTCCTAGTTGGGAGGATTGAGAGATGGGGGCGGTGGGGAGGGTGGGGTGGAGTGTGCGGGGTGGTGTGGGTGTGGGGTGAGAGGTGAAGGGCGGCGTGTGCTTGAGTGGTGTGGTGGTGGGTTGGTAGGGCGTAGGGGGCGGGGGCGGGGGGCGGGTGGATGGGGTGGGCGGGGGGGGGCGGGGGTGCGGGGGGGGGCGGGCGGCGGAGGGTAGGAGGTGAGGGTGGCGGCGGTGGCGGTGGTGGGTAGGGTGGTGTGGGTGTGGTAGTGGGCGAGGGTGGGTGTGCGTGGCGGCGGGGGTGGGTGGTGGTGCAGCGGCGGCGGGGTATAGAACTACTCAACATCGTAACTTATGTGCAGAGTGTGATTGTTACACCTTTTCGTATTGCCTCTCCTGCGCTCACGCGTCGTTTTTGGCTGATCATTTACATCCTGTTTCCAGCTTTTGAGTGCACGAATTCGTTTAAGGCGATAAGATTAAAAGGATTAAAAGCCTTATTTGTTGAGTGTCGGCCGAATGGGAAGGAGTTCGCGTGTTATTGGCCAATTACGGAGTGTGCATCAGTAGTACTCACACTTCAATTTACTCTAGCAACATAAAAGTGACAGTGCGACGCCAATGAGAATAATAAACAACTAGAGATAGAATAAACATATCGCTAGACTAATACAATTCATAAGCCTAAGGAAAAATTATACAGCAGGTAGATATTCAGTAAACACGTGAAAAAGGTCACAATTATATAGCAGAATCTCGACACCAGAACTGTGTTCCAGTGTATTTTACCACCACGAGGGAAGGATGTAGATATTATACAGGCAATGCAGGTGCTTACAATTTGCGTTGACACTATGTCTGAAGTGCGTGTGTTGGTGTGTTGTGTGCTAGGTGTGCTGTGGTAGATAAACCACCACAGAACAGCGTGTGTGCTGTGTGTTGGTGTGGTGTGTTGTGTGTTGTGGTGCCTGTAGTGTGTGCTGTATCCTAATCTGCCTCTTAAATCACCACCAGAAAGGCACCCACGGGCACGCAGGCCTCCACCCAGCCGCCACAGCTGAGCCGAGAGTCTGCATCAAGCCGGACTCAGGCCAGTGAGGCAAGCTAAATACGATGCCCACCAATCACTCACTCCCCAACAGTAAATGCACACCACAACAGTATGGTTTCGCAGGGGACAAAAAGCGCCGCAGACCAGCGTAAGTACCTAGTGAAAATTCATTGTAGGTTCAGTGTTTATAGGTTGAGCAAGAGGTGTGGCATTCAGATTGTGGGTCTTTCAACAATCGGCCTTTTCATGTGGTAGTGACGATACCTAATATTGCCCGATGCGCGTTTACCATAATCGCTAATCCCGTTGGTGTCACTGGCACATATGTCAAGACAGACATTCAACAAAGCAAAGTACAATCTAATTAAGTCTTAATCAGTTCGCAGATTGATTTTAGCTGGGGCTAACATCTGTGAGAATAATTTAGGCTACTTTTCTAATATTCAAAACAACACAGGAACAGTTAGAGCATGCAGTGGTTCAAAAGATGCCTACCAGGTATATTGCCATGGATGTGGAGCTCGAACCTCATAGATTCAGCTTTCCTTTCTACATATAGAAGAGATATTTTATTATATGTATTCAGTTCTAGGTAATTAGAATCAGAAAAAAGTGTGTGTGTGTGTGTGTGTGTGTGTGTGTGTGTGTGTGTGTGTGTGTGTGTGTGTGTGTGTGTGTGTGTGTGTGTATCCTATGCGCCTTAATCACACAAAGCACCACGGGCACGCAGCCTCACCCAGCCCCAGAGTCTCATCAGCCTGACTCAGGCCAGGTGAGGCAGCTTAAACGAGCCACCAATCACACACTCCCCACAGTAATGCACCCAACAGTATTTCAGGACAAAAGCGCCGCAGTCACCAGCGTGAATGTAAGTGAAAATCATTGTGTCAGTGTAAGTGACAGAGTGGTTGGCATTCAGAGGCCTTGTGTACCAAGCTGGTCTACACCCTGTCACTACATTCAACAGACATCAACAGAGCAAAATATTAATTCAATTGTATTTTACTGTGTCTTTAAGAAATGCTTTTATTCAAAGCGACAGGTTAGACCATCTTGCTCAAAGATGCCTACAGGTAGATTGCATGGATTGGAGCTCGAACCCAGATCCTTCCTGTCGGAGTGGAACACCCGAACCACTAGACTATCCCGTTCCCAAGCGGGATAGTCCGATATTTCAGAGTAAAACCACTGTACAGTCACCGGCATGAATATCAATGAAAGTCATTCTGTAAATGACGGATATTAACATAAACAACATTCTTCTAATGAGGAGCATTCAGTTTTCGGTATCCTGTGCCGAGCGTTGTCGTTCGGAGGGCGGCGAGGCCTGACTGGAGGTTTATTTACTCAGATTTGAATGTGTAAATATCGGGAATTTCCGATTCTGCGGTCGCACGCACACCGCCTGCGACAGTCCCCTGAGCCACCGCTGTTTGTTTTGTTGTTCCCAGACAGCGACGCTTCGAAAATGGCAGCATCTCCCACGGGGACCAGTGGAGGCAGTCGCCGTGGCGACACGGGTGACAACGTCGCGGCGATAAGCGCCGCAATGCGACCACGGAAGTCGGAATTAGCATCGCCGCGTTTTCACGAGCACCGCAGAGGGAACATTATGGGATTATGGGGGGCCTTCGGAAAAACCACGCGATGCGTTATAACGATCCTGCCCCCGCCCCCCCACCGCGCACCCCTGACTCGCTAAACAAATGCAGGGAGGCGCTAAGCGGAAGCGATGATAACGGGCCCACGGAGGCTACTTTAAAACAACAACATGCTAATTGGAGAACGGTGATCAGAGGCGGGAAGCTAGCTCTACATTAGCTGAGCTGCAGGGTCATTAGCGCTGGGAGTGGGTCTCGCCTCGCTGGTTTAACTGTTAGTTTGAGGCCAAGATGCACCAACAGATGTCCTAGCAGATCCAAGTCTAATACAAACACACACACACTCATTCTAAGGCACTAACAGTGGTCTCGTGGATTGTAAGCGGTTTACTTAAGCTGTTTACTTACTGTGTGTGTGTGTGTGTGTGTGTGTGTGTGTGTGTGTGTCTGTGTGTGTGTGTGTGTGTGTGTGTGTGTGTGTGCCAGTGGAGTCAATATGTTTGTCAGTGTGATGAATCCGTCATGGTCTGTTGACCCTGGCCGGTAGACAGGCGGGGAGACAGATAGGTAGACATCTGGGCCAACAAAACCGGCCCAACATATCAAAATGTTTGCTAAATGCTACGACTGAAACATCAACAGCTAACTCGAATGCTAGTCAGAAAGATGGAGCGATTTGACTCTGCATATCACCTTAATATACACAAGGCCTGCTAATATACATACTGTGTGTGTGTGTGTGTGTGTGTGTGTGTGTGTGTGTGTGTGTGTGTGTGTGTATAGCCTTTTACGACACTGCGTACGCATGCACGTGTGATCTATGATTCTGAGACTCCTAGTTTACTGGATCACACTCATTAGTTGTGACAGAAGTGCTCAGACAAACAGATGGACTGTGAAGTAAATACCCAAGGACAGTCGGCTGGACGGAATACAGAGGCACCGTCCCAAAGTAACTCGGGCCAAAAACGCCGGTAAAGGAACAAACCACCAAACGCTGGTGAATGGTTCGCAGTCGCAGAGAGAATCTGCCACACCAGACCCCGCTGGTGTGGCAGAGAGGGGAGTATTGGGAGGGACCACAGAACCAGAACCGAGAGGTCCCGAGAGACTCGTAGGCGGCGTGCCGGTCACAGATGGATAGACCGGAAATGTCTTTCCGTCTGTTACCGAACCCGAAAACGCTGCAGCGTGGTTAATTTTAGGTATTGGGGTATAAACAGTTAGATTTAAGTGATAGCTTGGAGTTGTTACGACTGATGTAGAAGAGGTATTAGCAGAGGTGGGAAGTAACGAAGTACAAATACTTTGTTATGTACTTGAGTAGAGTACTTAAGTATTTTTTGTACTTTGACTCCCTACATTTTAACACAAATAACTGTGCTTTCTACTTCTTACATTTTCAAAACAGGCTCGTTATTTTCTTTTGAATTCATTTCAGGTGAATTATCGATTCTTTTTATTTTGCGTCATTGCACGCCTTCCCCCGACATTACAATGACGAGTCGCCATGACAACATCGCTACGAGATCTCTGGAATTGATCCATTATTTGTTATGATTATGTTATGATTGGTATTGGAGTAACATAGGTACATAGAACATTGATGTTAAAGAAAGCTTAGACTACATAAGGTTTATTAATATTGGGCAGAGTTACAACCCACATTCATCTGTATTATAGGTTAGAGATGGTCAAGTTAATGCATTAGGATTGTTAAGGTAAGGTATTGGTTGGGAGATGTGTATGGATTGGGTGGTTGAGGTCGGGTTAAAGATCTGGGCAATATTGAACTCAAGAGAATCGGTTGGACGGTTTTGCCACTTTTGCCTCAAAATTGTACCTTCAATGTAATTTTCACATACGAATGCGACTGTGACCTGAAGTGAATGGAATTGGCCAAAGGTGGTGAATCTGTCTGATCCACAGTCTCTCTGTCACTCTTCCAACAATGATTTAAAGTGGCTGTAAGAGCCACTTGATTTCAGACCCGAGAGAAGAACCACGGAGTCTTACCTTTGATAAACTTCTCCTCAACATCTGATAACCGTTTGAGTTTCTTCTTCTCTGAATGTGACCCCTGCCGGCACACATAACACCTGTAATAGCAGCAGATGCATATTGGTGTTTATACATTGCATCTCCATAGATCTATACCTTTCAATTCATTTCAGAGTTTATAGTTATTGTTCACGAAGTTCCAGTTTGGTTTCTATAATTCCAGTTCTTTGTCATCAAGTGTTGAAACTGATTTTCAGATCTGGTTGTTCTGAGATGTTTTGTTCGCAGGAACCATTTTGTGAGTCCTCAGAAGTGTCCCTTCAAAAATGTTTACTCAAAAATCTCCCCGGCCCAATATGGATTCCTGGGGAACCAGACCCACAGGTTGGGAAACCATCACGACCCCCTCTATACAGTACATTATATATTATATAGTGTATGTTTCATGTATATTTACCCAGACAGACACTGCGCCTGGTCCCTGGGTTGTCCCTGGGTCTCTTGGGCGGGAACAAACCAGATGCTTCCTTCATAGTGGTTATGGCTCAGGAAGGTTTTCAACCCTGAAACAAGAACACACCTGACAGTGTTAATATACTATACATGGATGGTTGTAAAAGATCATATATCGTATGTTGGTTCTGGAGCTATAATGCAGCCCGAAACATGTTGGGAACCACAGCTTTACAGCAACGACTTACAGCCTGTCCAGAAAAGGTTTTCCTGTTGTTCCTAACTCTCTCTAGTTCTTGTAAGCCATCCTGACACTTTTCTTCACTGCTCCTGACCTTTAACCCGAGTGCTAAACTACAATTTAGACCACTCAATAAAACGGTAGATTAAAAAAAAAGACAGCAACCCAAAGCTTACCCGCCAGGTCGTATCTCAGAGGACCCGCCCATCGGTTCCGCTCGCTGTCCGTCAGCACGTCGCCATAGAAACCGTAACCGAGCAAGGAGACCGAGTACCTGAGGAAAGTGTTGTTGTTGTGGACGGAGCACACATCCATGGGCTGGGAATCTCCTGAGAGCCGCAGTCAAAACAACCAATCAGACACTGGGTGGCAGTGTCAACCCACTCCCACATTGGCTAGAATATCGTGCAGTAGAACACAGCGAACCGGTTGTGTGTGTGTGTGTGTGTGTGTGTGTGTGTGTGTGTGTGTGTGTGTGTGTGTGTGTGCTGACAACAATACGAGGACCATTAATGAGTTGCTGTAGCACCAGAAACTCAAAAGGTAACCAAAAAGGTAACACAGGAGTCAATCACATTATGTCAGAATTTTAATTTAGCTGAGATCCAAAGCAGCTCACAGTGACTTCAACATACATGTCCCCCATCCCCCCATGACTAAATATAAAACACTCACCCACTATGATGTGTAGCGCAGAGGTCACGGGGTCATTGGTTCCCATGGTGGAGTAGCAGATGCAGTCGGTCGAGCCTACAGGAAACATCATTCGCCTTTTAAAAGACATCTCATCTGAAATTCATTCAAGTCAAAATAAAATAAAATAAAATAAAGTAACGGGCTGGGGTTTTGTTTCGACTGGGTCAAATATGTGCTTCAAAAAGGTGAAGGCTGCATATTTCTGTGTTTGTTTGGACCGATTTTTACGGCGATGTCCACACGATGCAGAATAAATGTCCAAAAAAACACAATGTTTTCACGGCTGAAAGTATTCCATTTATATTCATATTATTTCAACCGATGTTTTCTGACCACTTTCTGTCCACACCGAGTCGGCCCGAAACCTACGTTGTTCATCTGGCGTGCATCTGGGTCGCGTCACAATTTCACATTATTGTTTTCACAAATATATGTTGTGCCAAAGTGGCGCTGGCAGCGTCAGATTCATCCACTTTGGAAAATCGTTTTAGAAAATGTATGTTTTCTGTGGACAAAATACAAGGTTTCAGTGTGGACTAGACCGGTCTATGGCGACACGGTTTCTGTTCTTCTTACTTCCTATAACGCCAGTCCCCAGAGTGAGAACATGACAACAACGAACAACGGCGAAGGAGAATAAATATGGCGTTTTGACTATTAATAGTAATAACTGAAGCATAACACAAATGGATATCCCTCTATACTTTTATTGTCTCCATTATACATTCCAAGAACAACACTTGGGTAGGTTTGGAGAGTAGAATCAATAGAACCCTCAAGCTTGTTGTGAAGGCTTGAGTGTTTGTGAGTGATATTGCTCCCTGGGAGCTTTCTGATTGCAGCGTGCAGGAGATCTCTTGTTCACAGATCCATCGAAGCGTGGCAGGCCGGCTCGATGATGAATGGAGTCGGATGTTTTTTTGAAAGTCGAAACTGAAAAGGAGATTTTATAAGGCGGCTTCTGGTGTTTCACCTCCTCTGAGACAACAGGAGGAATAAGAATCCAAGGCGTGTCCGGCTTTACAACAAAAATTATCCTCCATTATTCTCTATCCACTTCTCCATTGTGCCATCCGATTATCTCTCTCTGTCATCTAGCCCTCCATCTCCCTCATTCATTTATCCATCTCGCTCCATCTCTCTCCAACCCTCTCTACCCATCTCCCCCTCTCCGGAGAGATGGAGAGAGATGAAGAAAAACTGAGCGATAAACAGAAAGAGGCTGAAGAGAGACAGAGACATGCAGATGAAGATAAATAGAGGGAGATACGGAGGGTGTGTCGAGAGAGATGGAGAGGGAGGTGGAGAGAGAGAGAGAAACAGAGAGAGAGATGGCGGGGGAGAGATGGAGAAATAGGTGGAGAGAGCAAGAGGGAGAGAGAAGGATGGAGAAATAGGTGGCGACAGAAAGCGAGAGAGAGGAAGAGAGATGGAGAAATAGGTGGAGAGCAGGAGAGGGGGAGAGAG
This sequence comes from Coryphaenoides rupestris, assembly GCA_002895965.2. Classification (NCBI taxonomy): domain Eukaryota; kingdom Metazoa; phylum Chordata; class Actinopteri; order Gadiformes; family Macrouridae; genus Coryphaenoides; species Coryphaenoides rupestris. The sequence goes on along the minus strand of PIJE02000986.1, from coordinate 143,387 downwards.
TGACAGAGAGACAGATGGAGAAATAGGGGGAGAGAGAGAGAGAGAGAGCGAGAGATGGGGAAATAGGTGGAGAGAGCGAGAGAGAAAGGTGAAGAAATAGGTGGGGAGAGAAAGGGGAGAGGGGGAGAGAAAGAGAGAGAGAGGTCAGGTTAGCAATGCTCAGCGCTCACGGCTGAGTGATTCTGGGAAAATCAGGACTTTCACTTAGTGCTAGTCACACTAGGATTGCCATGACGATGAGATCTCTCATCTGTCTCTCTCTCTCTCTCTCATTCTCCATCTCTCTCTCCTTCTCTTTCTATGTCAATCAGTGGTCTGTTCTGGCTTCTTTGGACTGGATTTCCTGATAACTTCCCGGTTCATGACAACCTGGAACTTCCAGAACGCTCTGTTACAAAACGCCCGACTGCTCTCTAGTTACGATTTGACAACGACGCTTTGTCCCGCTCTGACAACCGATCTTTAGTTGAAGATAAAGTGCACCATTATAGTGGGCAACATGGGGGAAAAAAAACACAAAAAAATGCATCTCATCTGAACATACAAAATGTCAACACCATGACGTTTGGGTGCTCTCAGATTTGAAAATCATAAAGAGAGAGAGAGAGCAGAACAGAGCAGAAGATTTTTTTACTAAACCACCAAATAAAATGTCTTCTCTCTCCGCTCAACTCCTTTCACGGTGTTTCTCCGCCATCGAGAAGCGTTGCACTCAGACGCCTGTGATTGAACTAATTCTCCCAATCAATCACGGAGAAGCGGCCCTAATTGGTCAGAAATGGTCTCAAATGTAAATTGGCTCGCGTCGAGGCAGGCGGAGTCACGGATGGACAGCTACGGCATTTCTGACAAATGACACACTTTATATCCTTTAACTCTTACCTCCAGCACTTTGGAGTTGTTTGAACGAGATGTAGACTCTACCGCTTGCGAGGCAATATTGTTACCGTCGCTGCGAGGCATTAAAGCATGATGTTTATTGTTCTTTGGTTGTATGGATATAGGTGTGTGTGTGTGTGTGTGTGTGTGTGTGTGTGTGTGTGTGTGTTGTACGCTGCAGTCTGTGAACGTATTTGCACACAGTTATTTATTTTCCTGTACGGTCGAGTGACTGTTAAACCACAGGTTTCAGGCAGTTAAGCTCCCGGGAGATAAACGGCGTTGTGTACAGAATCTGATATTTGAGATTCAGAGGTTGTGGGCATACATTAAAATATTAGATTCTACCACAAACAGGTGAATAACTGTCAGTCAGGCTTTACCATCATGGGCACACTGGAGGCGGGTATTTCTGATGAATTCCTGGGAAGACTACAAACTACGACGACGACTACACTTTTTATATTGCCTTGTTGTTGACATGCCAACTTGTTCATATGCCTTGCTGTTTACTTGCTTATTTTATTTGCTTATTTCGTTATACTTCTCATTCCTAAAATACTCCAATTTGTGATACTTGTATTGTATTTTGCACGTTCCGCTGGGCATCGCCACGTTTCCATTTCACTGCACATCCTGTATGTGTTGGTGACAATTAATCTTCTTGAATCTTGAATCTACTACCAGGACTACTACTACTACTACTACTACTACTACTACTGCAACTACTATTAGGCTACAATTACTTATAGTACCACCTACTATACCACTACCACTATTGGACACAGTACGAGGGCTACGACTACTATCGCTGCTATTACACGGAAGTAAAGTCAGGGGAAAAATAATCTTGGTGCTCGTAATGATAGTAAAATAGCTAAGTATAGCTCAGTATAACCTGACCTTTGTATTATCATAATTGCTTTTGAACTTTAGCAGTTAATGTGTTTTTTTACATGCATGACAGTCTTTGTACTATGGCTCTGCAATACTATTGTTACCTTTATCAATGCATCATGATTTATATATCTCGTATTATTTTAGCCAATCGGGTTGCCTGATTCTGCATTGTGATGGCGACGCCTACCTGCAGGAATGATGCCAATTCGCAGAGAGCACGGCACCAGGCGGGCGTCAGGGTGGTTCTGGTCCACCGCGTGGTCCGCCTGGACCCTGGAGACCAGACCGTGGAGGACCTCGCTGAACATCCCATCTCCGCCGACACACACCACCCTGGAGACGCAAGAGATGAGCTGAAGATACCGTCTCAACACACACACACACACACACACACCACCTCAGACCTCTAGACACAGAGAACTGATCCTCCATCTGGAAGCTTCTAACACGTACACGCACACACATGCGCACCACACACAGCGCACACACACACACACACACACACACACACACACACACACACACACACACACACACACACACACACACACACACACACACACACACACACACAACACACACACACCACACACACACAACACACACACACACCCCCCATCAGGATTGTTTTTATGGACCAAAAATGTAGCTTGGAATTGTGGGTAGACAGTTACAGAGGAGACTAAATACACGGAAGAACCCGACAGAAGTAGTTAAGTACCACATGTGTTCAGCCAGTATGTGCTACTTATTATACCTCAAGCCTTTTTTCCCCCCAGACCTCCCGAACTTTACATTTTTAACATGAGCTTCAGAAACCTGCTGGCTTAAATAAACAAAGTGCGGGACGAACCTCTGCTGCCCGACTGAAATCCTTGAAGGAAAGGAGAGCGGTATCTAGCAGGGAAGCGCGTGGAGAAGCATACTGAACTGCACCGTGACGCCCCAGAAGACGCCGGCGGAGGCCCTGTGCTAGCGTCCGTTCCAGTGGAAGGTGTAAGCTGTATGGCGCCTCTCGCCCGGCTTTATACATTATATTAAGACTCAGAGAGGGAGAGAGAGAGAGAGAGAGAGAGAGAGAGAGAGAGAGAGAGAGAGAGGAGAGAAAGAGAGAGAGAAACAGACAGAGAAAGAGAGAGAGAGAGAGAGGGAGAGAGAGAGAGAGAGAGGCAGAGAGGCAGAGAGAGAGAGAGAGAGAGAGAGAGAGAGAGAGAGAGAGAGAGAGACAGAAAGAAAGAGAGAGAGGGAGAGAAAGAGAGAGAGAGAGACAGACAGAGAAAGAGAGAGAGAGACAGAGAAAGAGAGAGTGGGTAGACAGAGAAAGAGAGAGTGGGGAGACAGACAGACAGACAGAGACAGAGAGACAGAGAGAAATAAATAAGGCTGGAAATAAATACTTACCTCAACCGAGAAAAATATCCTCCTGTGTGCCACCTACATCCCCCCAATCGAATCCCCATATTTTAAGGATGACATGTTCTGCACCCTAGAGGAAGAAGTTAACCATTTCCAGGCTCGCGACCACATGATCATCTGAGGAGACCTCAGCGCCAGAACAGGAAGAGAAGCCGACACTCTCAGCACACAGGGAGACAAACACCTACCAGGAGGTGGAAACATCCCCTCCCCAGTATGCCCACCAAGACACAACTACGACAAAGCTACAAACAAACATGGGACACAACTCCTGCAACTCTGTCGCTCGCTGGGATTGTACATAATCAACGGGAGGCTTCGAGGAGACTCCTATGGTAAGTACACCTACAGCTCACCTCTAGGCAACAGTACAGTAGATTACTTTATCACTGACCTCAGCCTGCCCTCGAACCCATTTCCCTTTACGGTTGCGAGATCTGAGGTCCATTTACAAACCAAGATTTTACTAAATGGGACAAACATCAAATTGAAACTCTGCATGCAGAGTTCTGCAAATCCATTCTCCGCACCCAACGGAAAACACCCAACAATGCATGCAGAGCAGAATTAGGACGATACCCACGAATAATACAAATTCAAAAGAGGGCATTCAAATTTCATAACCACCTAAAAGACAGTGACCCCGACACGCTGTAACAAAGCCCTCATCCACAGAGAGACTCTAGAGCGATGCCCCCTCGGCCAGCTGGTTCTGGGACTCTAAAACCAAGCAGAGCCACCAGACAGAAACCCCATTAGAATAAACCAAATTATAAGAAAACAAAAAGAAAACTACCTCACACACTGGAAAGAATCAACCAAAAAACAGAGTAAATTAGAATGCTATTTGGCCCTAAACAGACAATACACAACGACAGAATACCTGAGCACTGTGACCGATCCCAAACTCAGGACATCCTTGACTAGATACAGACTCAGTGAGCACAGCCTCGCCGTGGAGAGAGGCCGCCACCGGCAGACCTGAAGACAGACTCTGTTACCCACTGCACCCAACAGAGGTGGAAACCGAGCTACACTTCCTAACAACCTGTCACCTATCACCAAGACATTAGAGATACATACTTCCCACAGATCTCAAACACCCAAAAGAATTTAGAAAACTTAACAAACAACCAAAAACTTCCATATCTGCTGGGCGAGGTACAGGAATGTGCAAACACAGCAGCAAGACTTGGGAGCTGTTGAGACAGGAGAAGGACATCCAACGGAATACAACCTCCATAAAGATCACCTGTCAATGGCACTTATTATTATTATCATTATTTTTTATTTGTTTTTTCATTATTATTCTTATATATATATATATATATATACACACTGTATATATATACTGTATATATATTTTTCTTTAAATATATACTGTATATACAGTATATATCTTATTTTTTTCCCCTCTTTCTTTTCCATTTTTCCTTCTTTCCATTTTATTGTAGGCCATCGTATTTATTTATTATTATTAGTTTTTTATATATATAATTATTATTATATATATATTTTGGTATTTTAATATTCTTGTATTTATTTATTTTACTGACCTGTATATATTTAGTTCTTATTTCAATCTCGCTTTGGCAATGTAAATGTACGTTTCCCATGCCAATAAAGCTCTTTCAATTGAAATTTAATTGAAATTTAATTGAAATTTAATTGAATTGAGTGAGAGGGGAGAGAGAGAGAGAGAGAGAGAGAGAGGGGGGGTGGGGAGAGAGAGAGAGAGAGAGAGAGAGAGAGAGAGAGAAAGAGACAGTGAAAGGGGAGAGAAAGAGAGTGAGGGGAGAGAAAGAGAGTGAGAGGGGAGAGAAAGAGAGAGAGGGGAGAGAAAGAGAGTGAGAGGGGAGAGAGTGTGAGAGAGAGAGAGAGAGAGAGAGAGATAAGATGACTCACCCGTCATACTTGGTCAGATCTCTGTGCTGTGTTCTCAGGTGATCTCGGGCGTGATTGGCTCGCTCCGTTACTATGAACACAGATTGGGACGGGATGGAGGATGAGCTGTGATGTCTGATGAGAAACGGTTCAGAGACTGAAAGGCCGAACCAGGTTGAGAGCGAGCCCCACGCGCCGGAATTGGGATTGCGTTTGACACTTGACCGAGGAATAAATGTGTGGAATATGCTTTCAAATCACCAACCAGGAGCACAAGTCTATATGAACACCAGCTACTTGTACACAAGCTCAAGTCTATATGTACTGTACACCGGCTAGTTGGACACAAGCTCAAGTCTATATGTACACCGGCTAGTTGGACACAAGCTCAAGTCTATATGTACACCGGCTAGTTGGACACAAGCTCAAGTCTATATGTACACCGGCTAGTTGGACACAAGCTCAAGTCTAGATGTACTGTACACCGGCTAGTTGGACACAAGCTCAAGTCTATATGTACACCGGCTAGTTGGACACAAGCTCAAGTCTATATGTACTGTACACCAGCTACTTGTACACAAGCTCAAGTCTATATGTACTGTACACCGGCTAGTTGGACACAAGCTCAAGTCTAGATGTACACCGGCTAGTTGGACACAAGCTCAAGTCTATATGTACACCGGCTAGTTGGACACAAGCTCAAGTCTATATGTACACCGGCTAGTTGGACACAAGCTCAAGTCTGTATGTACACCAGTGACTTGTACACAAGCTCAAGTCTGTATGCGCGCCACGGCAACAAGTTCTCCACCAAGTTCACAGCAACACAGTGGGCAACACTATCCGTCAAGGTTTTTAAACGGCATCTTAATACATGTGTACGCTGCAGTCTGTGAACGTATTTGCACACAGTTATTTATTTTCCTGTACGGTCGAGTGACTGTTAAACCACAGGTTTCAGGCAGTTAAGCTCCCGGGAGATAAACGGCGTTGTGTACAGAATCTGATATTTGAGATTCAGAGGTTGTGGGCATACATTAAAATATTAGATTCTACCACAAACAGGTGAATAACTGTCAGTCAGGCTTTACCATCATGGGCACACTGGAGGCGGGTATTTCTGATGAATTCCTGGGAAGACTACAAACTACGACGACGACCACACTTTTTATATTGCCTTGTTGTTGACATGCCAACTTGTTCATATGCCTTGCTGTTTACTTGCTTATTTTATTTGCTTATTTCGTTATTACTTCTCATCCTAAAATACTCCAATTTGTGATACTTGTATTGTATTTTGCACGTTCCGCTGGGCATCGCCACGTTTCCATTTCACTGCACATCCTGTATGTGTTGGTGACAATTAATCTTCTTGAATCTTGAATCTACTACCAGGACTACTACTACTACTACTACTACTACTACTACTGCAAGTACTATTAGGCTACAATTACTTATAGTACCACCTACTATACCACTACCACTATTGGACACAGTACGAGGGCTACGACTACTATCGCTGCTATTACACGGAAGTAAAGTCAGGGGAAAAATAATCTTGGTGCTCGTAATGATAGTAAAATAGCTAAGTATAGCTCAGTATAACCTGACCTTTGTATTATCATAATTGCTTTTGAACTTTAGCAGTTAATGTGTTTTTTTACATGCATGACAGTCTTTGTACTATGGCTCTGCAATACTATTGTTACCTTTATCAATGCATCATGATTTATATATCTCGTATTATTTTAGCCAATCGGGTTGCCTGATTCTGCATTGTGATGGCGACGCCTACCTGCAGGAATGATGCCAATTCGCAGAGAGCAACGGCACAGGCGGGCGTCAAGGGTGGTTCTGGTCCACCGCGTGGTCCGCCTGGACCCTGGAGACGCAGACGCGTGGAAGGGATCTCGCTGAACATCCCATCTCCGCCGACACACAGACCACCCTGGAGACGGCAAGAGATGAGCTGAAGATACGTCTCAACACACACACCACACAACAACACAACACACACACACACACAACCACACACACACAACACACACACACCAACACACACTACACACACACACACAGCACACACACACACCCACACACACACACACACACACACACACACCACCTCAGACCTCAAGACACAGAGAACTGATCCTCCATCTGGAAGCTTCTACACGTACACGCACACACACGCACACACACACACACACACGCACGCACACACACACGCACGCACGCACATCCCATCAGGATTGTTTTTATGGACCAAAAATGTAGCTTGGAATTGTGGGTAGACAGTTACAGAGGAGACTAAATACACGGAAGAACCCGACAGAAGTAGTTAAGTACCACATGTGTTCAGCCAGTATGTGCTACTTATTATACCTCAAGCCTTTTTTCCCCCCAGACCTCCCGAACTTTACATTTTTAACATGAGCTTCAGAAAACCTGCTGGCTTAAATAAACAAGTGCGGGACGAACCTCCGCTGCCCGACTGAAATCCTTGAAGGAAAGGAGAGCGGTATCTAGCGGGAAGCGCGTGGAGAAGCATACTGAACTGCACCGTGACGCCCCAGAAGACGCCGGCGGAGGCCCTGTGCTAGCGTCCGTTCCAGTGGAAGGTGTAAGCTGTATGGCGCCTCTCGCCCGGCTTCATACATTATATCAAGACTCAGAGAGGGAGAGAGGGAGAGAGAGAGAGAGAGAGAGAGAGAGAGGGGAGAGAAAGAGAGAGAGAAAGAGAGAGAGAGACAGACAGAGAAAGAGAGAGAGAGAGAGAGAGACAGAGAAAGAGAGAGTGGGTAGACAGAGAAAGAGAGAGTGGGGAGACAGACAGACAGAGACAGAGAGACAGAGAGAGAGAGAGAGAGAGAAATAAATAAGGCTGGAAATAAATACTTACCTCAACCGAGAAAAATATCCTCCTGTGTGCCACCTACATCCCCCCCAATCGAATCCCCATATTTTAAGGATGACATGTTCTCCACCCTAGAGGAAGAAGTTAACCATTTCCAGGCTCGCGACCACATGATCATCTGAGGAGACCTCAGCGCCAGAACAGGAAGAGAAGCCGACACTCTCAGCACACAGGGAGACAAACACCTACCAGGAGGTGGAAACATCCCCTCCCCAGTATGCCCACCAAGACACAACTACGACAAAGCTACAAACAAACATGGGACACAACTCCTGCAACTCTGTCGCTCGCTGGGATTGTACATAATCAACGGGAGGCTTCGAGGAGACTCCTATGGTAAGTACACCTGCAGCTCACCTCTAGGCAACAGTACAGTAGATTACTTTATCACTGACCTCAGCCTGCCCTCGAACCCATTTCCCTTTACGGTTGCGAGATCTGGGGTCCACTTGCAAACCAAGATTTTACTAAATGGGACAAACATCAAATTGAAACTCTGCATGCAGAGTTCTGCAAATCCATTCTCCGCACCCAACGGAAAACACCCAACAATGCATGCAGAGCAGAATTAGGACGATACCCACTAATAATACAAATTCAAAAGAGGGCATTCAAATTTCATAACCACCTAAAAGAAAGTGACCCCGACACGCTGTAACAAAGCCCTCATCCACAGAGAGACTCTAGAGCGATGCCCCCTCGGCCAGCTGGTTCTGGGACTCTATTCACAAAACCAAGCAGAGCCACCAGACAGAAACCCCATTAGAATAAACCAAATTATAAGAAAACAAAAAGAAAACTACCTCACACACTGGAAAGAATCAACCAAAAAACAGAGTAAATTAGAATGCTATTTGGCCCTAAACAGACAATACACAACGGCAGAATACCTGAGCACTGTGACCGATCCCAAACTCAGGACATCCTTGACTAGATACAGACTCAGTGAGCACAGCCTCGCCGTGGAGAGAGGCCGCCACCGGCAGACCTGGCTACCAAGAGAAGACAGACTCTGTACCCACTGCACCCAACAGGAGGTGGAAACCCAGCTACACTTCCTAACAACCTGTCACCTATACCAAGACATTAGAGATACATACTTCCCACAGATCTCAAACACCCAAAAGAATTTAGAAAACTTAACAAACAACCAAAAACTTCCATATCTGCTGGGCGAGGTACAGGAATGTTGCAAAACAGCAGCAAGATTTGGGAGCTGTTGAGACAGGAAAAGGACATCCAACGGAATACAACCTCCATAAAGATCCACCTGTCAATGGCCCACTTTATTATTATTATCATATTTTTATATTTGTTTTTTCATTATATTATTCTTATATATATATATATAACTATATATAACTGTATATATATTTTTTCTTTAAATATATACTGTATATACAGTATATATCTTATTTTTTCCCCTCTTTCTTTTCCCATTTTTCCTCTTTCATTTTATGTAGGCCATCGTATTATTTTATTTTATTTTTTTTATATATAATTAATATAATATTATATATTTTTGTATTTTTTGTATTTAATATTCTTGTATTTATTTATTTTACTGACCTGTATATATTTAGTTCTTATTTCAATCTCGCTTTGGCAATGTAAATGTACGTTTCCCATGCCAATAAAGCTCTTTCAATTGAAATTGAATTGAAATTGAATTGAATTGAGTGAGAGGGGAGAGAGTGAAAGGAGAGAGAGAGAGAGGGGAGAGAGAGAGTGGGGAGAGAGAGAGAGAGAGAGAGATAGAGAGATAGATAGAAAGAGAGAGAGAGGGGAGAGAAAGAGGGGAGAGGGGAGAGAAAGAGTGAGAGGGGAGAGAGTGTGTGTGAGAGAGGAGAGAGATGGAGATAGAGAGATAGAGAGTGAGGAGAGAGAAAGAGAGTGAGAGGGGAGAGAGTATGTGAGAGAGTGAGAGGGAGAGAGTGTATGTGAGAGAGAGAGCGAGAGAGAGAGAGAGGTAAGATGACTCACCCGTCATACTTGGTCAGATCTCTGTGCTGTGTTCTCAGGTGATCTCGGGCGTGATTGGCTCGCTCCGTTACTATGAACACAGATTGGGACGGGATGGAGGATGAGCTGTGATGTCTGATGAGAAACGGTTCAGAGACTGAAAGGCCGAACCAGGTTGAGAGCGAGCCCCACGCGCCGGAATTGGGATTGCGTTTGATCACTTGACCGAGAATAAATGTGTGGAATATGCTTTCAAATCACCAACCAGGAGCACAAGTCTATATGAACACCAGCTACTTGTACACAAGCTCAAGTCTATATGTACTGTACACCGGCTACTTGTCAAGCTCAAGTCTATATGTACTGTACACCGGCTAGTTGGACACAAGCTCAAGTCTATTACTGTACACCGGCTAGTTGTCCACAAGCTCAAGTCTATATGTACTGTACACCGGCTAGTTGTACACAAGCTCAAGTCTAGATGTACTGTACACCAGCTACTTGTACACAAGCTCAAGTCTATATGTACTGTACACCGGCTAGTTGGACACAAGCTCAAGTCTAGATGTACTGTACACCAGCTACTTGTACACAAGCTCAAGTCTATATGTACTGTACACCGGCTAGTTGGACACAAGCTCAAGTCTATATGTACTGTACACCGGCTACTTGTACACAAGCTCAAGTCTATATGTACTGTACACCGGCTAGTTGTCCACAAGCTCAAGTCTATATGTACTGTACACCGGCTACTTGTACACAAGCTCAAGTCTATATGTACTGTACACCGGCTACTTGTACACAAGCTCAAGTCTATATGTACTGTACACCGGCTACTTGTACACAAGCTCAAGTCTATATGTACTGTACACCGGCTAGTTGGACACAAGCTCAAGTCTATATGTACACCGGCTAGTTGGACACAAGCTCAAGTCTAGATGTACTGTACACCGGCTAGTTGGACACAAGCTCAAGTCTAGATGTACTGTACACCAGCTACTTGTACACAAGCTCAAGTCTATATGTACTGTACACCGGCTAGTTGGACACAAGCTCAAGTCTATATGTACACCGGCTAGTTGGACACAAGCTCAAGTCTATATGTACTGTACACCGGCTAGTTGGACACAAGCTCAAGTCTAGATGTACTGTACACCGGCTAGTTGGACACAAGCTCAAGTCTATATGTACACCGGCTAGTTGGACACAAGCTCAAGTCTATATGTACACCAGTGACTTGTACACAAGCTCAAGTCTGTATGTACACCAGTGACTTGTACACAAGCTCAAGTCTGTATGTACACCAGTGACTTGTACACAAGCTCAAGTCTGTATGTACACCAGTGACTTGTACACAAGCTCAAGTCTGTATGTACACCAGTGACTTGTACACAAGCTCAAGTCTGTATGTACGCCACGGCAACAAGTTCTCCACCAAGTTCACAGCAACACAGTGGGCAACACTATCCGTCAAGGTTTTTAAACGGCATCTTAATGCAGACTGATAATTAGTTTAGCGTCGTAATCCCCTTCAATTTCCTCTCAGAAGTATCTGCGTGACGATGTTTTGTGATGTTCTTGTCAACTCATCTACTCATCCTGTTTACACGATCGTATTGCTGTTTCCCCAAATGTAGCTTGGCCAATCTGATGATTACTTTTGATTCAACGCACTCCTCGTTATTTTGTTGCGTCGTCGTGCTTGTTAAGCACTTTGTATTCGTCCTGCGTGAAAGGCGATCGACGAGTAAAGTTTAATTTGATTTGAACACCACACAACAACAACAACTCGTACCCTAGCGACGCGAGACGGGCCGGCGGTCGACACGGCAACCAAAACGTTCCCCTAAATAATAGATGGCGTTTGCGTTCCCCTGCTCCATCCGACGACACGAGCGAGCAATGATGGCGTCGTGATGGATGGCGGCCATTTTGCGCGGCGATACTCGTCGGGGGTCGTGTTTCGCTGGGGAGAAGGGGGGGGGGGTGTTGGGGGGAGTCCAGTGGAGGTCTCGTTGGAGTTATTCCAGTGTTGATGTAGAAGCGCTAACGGGGGTGCGAGGCGGAGGGACTCACTAATTACATCGGTGGAGACGCCGGCGCGGAGGAACAGCGGCGCCACTTTGCGATCGTAAATCCACTTGGCGCGCCGCCTGCCCCCGTGTGGGTTGATGTACACCAACAGGCTGCGTGGTCGATGGCCTGGAGAGAGAGAGAGAGAGAGAGAGAGAGAGAGAGAGAGAGCGAGAAAGAGACAGAGAGAGAGAGAGCGAGAGAGAATCTAGTAACTTGCATTCGGTCAAGTACGATGACGACTTTGTGTCATTTAGCAGAGGCGTTCGTCCAGAGCAGTTTACAGTGAAGTCATTAAGAAGCAGGTAGGGGGGTAGGGGGCGTTTTAGGCCTTTTAAGGGCGAATTAGATTACATCATTAATCCAATGCACTTTTATGTATAAAACAAAATGGACTCAGCATACGGGAACAACAGTAAATTGTACTGTTTAATATATACTGTGTAATGTGTCTGTCCAGTATAATGTAGATACACAACCAAGCAGCCAGTTCTCCACGGCGGAATCATTTCACCAGTTTGTTCTGGTGGTTATGCTTGTCTGCACTCTGTCTCTCTCTGCATTCACACATTTTAATCTCCCACACAAACAACCATCGTCGCATCTTTTATTAATTTACTTGACCCAGCAGAGCCCGAGCGAATGGCGAGATGTTTACAGCATTTGGAATCATTACACAGCACAACACCGCATTGTGGGTGTTAATGTCAAGTTATAACAATCATAGTATTGATCTCCCGTGTATATGTTATCGTCATATATATTCCTGGGGTAGAAATTTGAATAAGATAAGATAGAACTTTATTAATCCCGAAGGATGTTCTTGTGCCAGAGGTTGCTCAAAATACCAACAACATAAGCATAGCAATAGAATAATGAACGATAAAGTAATTGTAATAAATACAAATGGCACATGATGATGAAAGGTAATATTGCTCGGTAATATTGATGGGTAATAATGAGGACGTACTGAGCAACGCCAGGTGTTCACTGATGACCTGGATCCACTGCTCCTGAAGGCCTTGATTGGTGCAGGAGAACGTGATGTCACGGCACAGCCAGCGATGGTGAGCAGACCGACTCACGTAGCAGACTGGAAGGACGAGGAGACGCAGAGTTAAACACACCGTGAGTAACCTGTCATCAGTCATCAGCACAACAGTGTGTCAGTCAACAACAACAACAACCAAGACTACATACATGTGGTCTTGGCATTATTAATGGTACTTAGCATTGCTTAGCATATTGTATGTTCTTGTTCATGTTGGTAATGCACTCAGAATGGCACGTCTGCTCTTATCGCAGCTATTTATGCAGGCAACCTAGCAATTATGAAACTCGTTCTATTAACCTTGTAACTATGAATGCTTGAAAACAGCTCTATTCTTATCTTTAGGTACCACAGTGATATATTGCTGTCTCCTTCAACAAATGTACTCTTTGTAAGTCGCTTTGGATAAATGTAGATGTAAAATGTAGAACAGCAATGTGGACTTAAAGAAATAACCAGTGATCAATGAATGTACAGGCTTTGTATATATATTGGACTGATTAACCAACCAGATATCAGAGACTGTAATTCAGACTTCTGTATGTGTTCTTTAAAGGGGCCCTATTATACCACCAGGTGTGAGTGTGATTAGCCATTGCAAGCTTGTCATATGACTAGAATTGTCATATGGAATTGTGACAAAGTGACATCACAAGTGGGCGTGTCCACCTAGACGTATGCTGACTAGTTTAATAGTTGGTACAGTCCACTGGGCTGGTAGTCTGATCAATTCTAGTCAAATGACAAGCTTATAATGTGTGTGACTTCATCACAATGGCGATTTTAGTGACATGACAATTCTGACACGCTTCTAATGGACGAATCTCGCTCCCGTACAGTACAATAGGGCCCCTTTATCCTGCTTTGAAGTGAAAAAAAAGATTTCTTGGAGGCCCCCTTTCGTCAACAGCTGTTTAAGCTTCGACCTTTGACCCTTTTCCAACTAACGAATCCAACAGCAGCCAGACACAGCAGGCCACCTGACCACTCATTGCCAGCCAGCCAGCCAGCAGTCGCCGTAGGCCGATCAAGTTTAGCAGGACACAACACACACTGTTAGTCGCGCTCAAAACATGGCAACTAGCGTCAGCAACGGTACACACTTGGCCGGGGCTGGGAAAGAAAGGAAGCTGTGAAATGGTCATGTCTTTTATTGACTGTTGTGTTCATCCTCCATGTGCTTCATGATTAGATGTGTCTGATGTGTCCAGGCTGATTCAGAGGCGCATCAGATGACTGTATTTGGGTCCGACAACATGAATGGGGAAACGACGTCCGAAGGTTGTGGCCACCCTTCTGTGTGTGTGTGTGTGTGTGTGTGTGTGTGTGTGTGTGTGTGTGTGTGTGTGTGTGTGTGTGTGTGTTCTGCTGAGGTCACAACTCTTTGACGAATGATCCACCTCAAGATAAGACAAAGCACGGCGACGGCGTTTCCGTTGTGCGCCAGGTTCCCTGAAGTGTTTGACAACGTTGGCATCTGGCACCTGATCGATGGGGATGACAATAAGGCCGGGTCTGGACTCTCATGTCAGATCACCGCAAAGCACGCTTGATAACCTTGAGCCCTGACAATAAGGCCAGGTCTGGACTCTCATGTCAGATCACCGCAAAGCACGCTTGATAACCTTGAGCCCTCAGAAATAGGAAGATCTTCCAAAAACGTCGCGGGGGGTCTGGGAGTTGTCCCCCGGGTGAAAAAAATCTGTTTCACTGACTTAATTGCCTGCATTCTAGTGACTTTTTAAGGGTGTGTATCACAAAATAAGAGGCAGACAGAATTTTTTTTAATTTACTACAAAAATAAATATCTGGCCATATCTTTTAGTTTTGAGGGTTCTAAGTAGGCTAAATTAAATTCAATCGCTTTTCTTATTTTTTTTTTTAGAAAGGGTGCCAAGGATTCTGAAGGGCAGTGTACATCACTGCACACAGAACCTCCTCTGCCTCCTTTAGCTTCCTAACTTGCTTTATTGTCGACGCTTCTCATCGCATTGCGTTATGATTGGATTAGCGACTTCATCCATCAAACTATTAGCCTACAGACAACAATCCTGGTCTCGTCGCTTTGTGCCATGATTGGATAGTAACTTCATATCGAGTCATATCTTTCATATCCTTCTCCAAATGCGGGAGAACTGCGGGAGAACGTTGTCTCCGGGCGACTACCGGGGAGGACAGTGAAAACCGGGACTCTCCCGGGAAAATCCGGACGTTATATTGAATTAGTATATTCTGAAGTGGTGAAATACGGAGATGGTTAGGTTGCTGTTTGTTTGTGAATGGAAAATCTACAACATTGACAAATAGGGCTGTAGTTAGGTATTCTGTCTGAGGCTTGTTGTAGCTAAAAAATTGGCCATTTTTTTCCTCATCCTTGTGAGAACCTTGTGTGTCTTTCCCAGTTTCATCGTAAGTTGTGGGGTATGTTAGTTACGTGTCCAAACATTACATTTAAAGGTACTAAAAGTAAGAATGCATCAGTCATGAGAAGGATTCCGTGGTTCTTACATATAGTCGGATTTGCTGACTTTGCTAACAAGTTCATGGCGTACCTGTGAAGGCGTGGGGGTCGGGCCTCTTGTGTTGCTTGGCAACCGTCGGCCTCTCTCCGGGCGTCGTGTCCAGGTGGGTGCCATTGCCCTCCTGGACCGCCACAATCTCACACACCTGGACGCCATGGCAACCAGCTGATGAGAGGCACAAAGGGAATGCTGTGATTTATGGCCCTGGGAGATGGCTATAATACCACCTTTTGACACACACACACACACACACACACACACGCACCCTGGGAGATGGCTTTAATACAACTCCCTGATGTACACACAAACACACACATGGACACACACACACACACATTCCACAGTTTCCTAATACATAGATGCTGTTTCGACATTTTGACGGTGCAGAGGTAAGCGCCAGCCGGGTATTAATAGAAATCAGAGAATATGAGAGCCGGGCTTTTCCGCCACGTGTGCCAATCCACAAAGACTCGGAACGGAAACAGGGGTCTTTGAAACCCCACCGATCGCCCACTGAATGCCTGATTCGAGTGTTCACACTCCTCGACTCCTCATCCATCAGAGAGAGAGAGAGAGAGAGTGTATGTTGGTCCCGTGTGTCTGGCATCGCTAAACACCTCGCGCCGGGCCTCTGGGAGTGAGTGCACAAAAACAAGCGCACCTCGAATCTAGAATGATCCCTTCTGAATCTGCATTCGACGGGATGGAGGATTAATGTTTAATATTTGAACGTTCAAATGTGATCCAAGTGGTAGAGTTGTTCCAAAGTCCAGTAGGGGATTCTCGTTGCATAACGTGAGCATTTATAATTTAACACCTGTTGAATATAGCTTCGTGTATATTGATTGATTACATTGTCAATTTGACAACACTGCTTCATTAAAACATTTCTGCGCAGTGCCAAAACAAACCTTTTTTTACGTGTACATTATAATCCAACAGAACCTTTTCACAGAGGTGTCATTGCAGGACAAACGGAGGTGTCGCTCAGAACACCAACTATGGTTCTGCTCCTTTTATGCAACACAACACAGGCGACAGGCGACTTATCTTCACTAGTTTACTTTACGACACGTGCCCTGGAACATAAAAGCAGCCGATCCATATTTAGCGCGGCGAGCTACACCTTTGTTTGTCCTACGATAACGCCTCTGTGAAAAAGGTAATCGACCGCCATATGTCGCTGATAATATTTCCATCGGCCTCTCGCCGGAGTCAACACTGGAGTTCCACTCGGTCCTCGTAAGGTGATCTCAAAACGCACCGGCCCCCGCTGACAGCTTTTGACGTCGTGAAAAAAACAACCTGCAGCGACAGGAACAGAACAGAACAGAACAGAGACTCTCGGGGACGTCGCAAACAGCTACCGTGACACACAGACATACCCACACACACACACACACACACACACTGTTTAAAAAACATGACAGACGGATGCGCAGTTCAAACGCATTCAAATGTCAGTTGGTGAGGTAAGCGCCAGCCGGGTATTAATAGAAATCAGAGACTATGAGAGCCGGGCTTTTCCGCCACGTGTGCCAATCCACAAAGACTCGGAACGGAAACAGGGGTCTTTGAAACCCCACCGATCGCCCACTGAATGCCTGATTCGAGTGTTCACACTCCTCGACGCCTCATCCATCAGAGAGAGAGAGAGAGAGAGTGTATGTTGGTCCCGTGTGTCTGGCATCGCTAAACACCTCGCGCCGGGCCTCTGGGAGTGAGTGCACAAAAACAAGCGCACCTCGAATCTAGAATGATCCCTTCTGAATCTGCATTCGACGGGATGGAGGATTAATGTTTAATATTTGAACGTTCAAATGTGATCCAAGTGGTAGAGTTGTTCCAAAGTCCAGTAGGGGATTCTCGTTGCATAACGTGAGCATTTATAATTTAACACCTGTTGAATATAGCTTCGTGTATATTGATTGATTACATTGTCAATTTGACAACACTGCTTCATTAAAACATTTCTGCGCAGTGCCAAAACAAACCTTTTTTTACGTGTACATTATAATCCAACAGAACCTTTTCACAGAGGTGTCATTGCAGGACAAACGGAGGTGTCGCTCAGAACACCAACTATGGTTCTGCTCCTTTTATGCAACACAACACAGGCGACAGGCGACTTATCTTCACTAGTTTACTTTACGACACGTGCCCTGGAACATAAAAGCAGCCGATCCATATTTAGCGCGGCGAGCTACACCTTTGTTTGTCCTACGATAACGCCTCTGTGAAAAAGGTAATCGACCGCCATATGTCGCTGATAATATTTCCATCGGCCTCTCGCCGGAGTCAACACTGGAGTTCCACTCGGTCCTCGTAAGGTGATCTCAAAACGCACCGGCCCCCGCTGACAGCTTTTGACGTCGTGAAAAAAACAACCTGCAGCGACAGGAACAGAACAGAACAGAACAGAGACTCTCGGGGACGTCGCAAACAGCTACCGTGACACACAGATATACCCACACACACACACACACACACAGTTTAAAAAACATGACAGACGGATGCGCAGTTCAAACGCATTCAAATGTCAGTTGGTGAGGTAGAGCGAGGGCACATCAGAGAAAGAGAAAGAGAGAGAGAGAATGTGTGTGAGGAAGTATCTCTCTCTCTCTTTCTCTGATGTGCCCTCGCTCTACCTCACCAACTGACATTTGAATGCGTTTGAACTGCGCATCCGTCTGTCATGTTTTTTAAACAGTGTGTGTGTGTGTGTGTGTGTGTGGGTATGTCTGTGTGTCACGGTAGCTGTTTGCGACGTCCCCGAGAGTCTCTGTTCTGTTCTGTTCTGTTCCTGTCGCTGCAGGTTGTTTTTTTCACGACGTCAAAAGCTGTCAGCGGGGGCCGGTGCGTTTTGAGATCACCTTACGAGGACCGACTGGAACTCCAGTGTTGACTCCGGCGATAGGCCGATGGAAATATTATCAGCGACATATGGCGGTCGATTACCTTTTTCACAGAGGAGTTATCGTAGGACAAACAAAGGTGTAGCTCGCCGCGCTAATTATGGATCGGCTGCTTTTATGTTCCAGGGCACGTGTCGTAAAGTAAACTAGTGAAGATAAGTCGCCTGTCGCCTGTGTTGTGTTGCATAAAAGGAGCAGAACCATAGTTGGTGTTCTGAGCGACACCTCCGTTTGTCCTACAATGACACCTCTGTGAAAAGGTTCTGTTGGATTATAATGTACACGTAAAAAAGGTTTGTTTTGGCACTGCGCAGAAATGTTTTAATGAAGCAGTGTTGTCAAATTGACAATGTAATCAATCAATATACACTAAGCTATACAACAGGTGTTAAATTATAAATGCTCACGTTATGCAACGAGAATCCCCTACTGGACTTTGGAACAACCCTACCACTCGGATCACATTTGAACGTTCAAATATTAAACATTAATCCTCCATCCCGTCGAATGCAGATTCAGAAGGGATCATTCTAGATTCGAGGTGCGTTTGTTTTTGTGCACTCACTCCCAGAGGCCCGGCGCGAGGTGTTTAGCGATGCCAGACACACGGGACCAACATACACTCTCTCTCTCTCTCTCTCTGATGGATGAGGAGTCGAGGAGTGTGAACACTCGAATCAGGCATTCAGTGGGCGATCGGTGGGGTTTCAAAGACCCCTGTTTCCGTTCCGAGTCTTTGTGGATTGGCACACGTGGCGGAAAAGCCCGGCTCTCATATTCTCTGATTTCTATTAATACCCGGCTGGCGCTTACCTCTGCACCGTCAAAATGTCGAAACAGCATCTATGTATTAGGAAACTGTGGAATGTGTGTGTGTCCATGTGTGTGTTTGTGTGTACATCAGGGAGTTGTATTAAAGCCATCTCCCAGGGTGCCTGTGTGTGTGTGTGTGTGTGTGTGTGTGTGTGTGTGTGTGTGTGTGTGTCAAAAGGTGGTATTATAGCCATCTCCCAGGGCCATAAATCACAGCATTCCCTTTGTGCCTCTCATCAGCTGGTTGCCATGGCGTCCAGGTGTGTGAGATTGTGGCGGTCCAGGAGGGCAATGGCACCCACCTCGACACGACGCCCGGAGAGAGGCCGACGGTTGCCAAGCAACACAAGAGGCCCGACCCCCACGCCTTCACAGGTACGCCATGAACTTGTTAGCAAAGTCAGCAAATCCGAAAAAGCACAATGTAGATGTACTTAATGTAACTTAAACATACTATATGTAAGAACCACGGAATCCTTCTCATGACTGATGCATTCTTACTTTTAGTACCTTTAAATGCAATGTTTGGACACGTAACTAACATACCCCACAACTTACGATGAAACTGGGAAAGACACACAAGGTTCTCACAAGGATGAGGAAAAAACTGGCCAATTTTTGAGCTACAACAAGCCTCTGACAGAATACCTAACTACAGCCCTATTTGTCAATGTTGTAGATTTTCCATTCACAAACAGTAACCTAACCATCTCCGTATTTCACCACTTCAGAATATACTAATTCAATATAACGTCCGGATTTTCCCGGGAGAGTCCCGGTTTTCACTGTCCTCCCCGGTAGTCGCCCGGAGACAACGTTCTCCCGCAGTTCTCCCGCATTTGGAGAAGGATATGAAAGATATGACTCGATATGAAGTTACTATCCAATCATGGCACAAAGCGACGAGACCAGGATTGTTGTCTGTAGGCTAATAGTTTGATGGATGAAGTCGCTAATCCAATCATAACGCAATGCGATGAGAAGCGTCGACAATAAAGCAAGTTAGGAAGCTAAAGGAGGCAGAGGAGGTTCTGTGTGCAGTGATGTACACTGCCCTTCAGAATCCTTGGCACCCTTTCTAAAAAAAAAAAGGTAAGTTAGCCTTGGATTAGGGCTGGGCGATAAAACGATAACGATATGTATCGCGATAGACACGTAATCAATATCGATAGAAAATGCGTTCGATAGAACGTTTCGATATTTTTTTTTCCTCGTTGGAAGAAAGCGGAGCTAGCTCCGCTTTGAACCAGAGGTTGCGAAGCAAGGTTGGTTGCATGAACAAAGGCACCTCGTCCTCCGGTACCTGGCAACATATGGAGTGACACGCTAACAGCCAATCATGTAACAGTATCACGTTTGGTTGCGCCGCCTCGTTGTCTCGTGTTCGTGTTTGTTTCTTGAATAACAAACAGCGCGGAGTGAGAAAGTGAAAGATAAGCGCCGCAACAAGCGAGGAAATTGTCGACAAAAATGGAAAGATCAGCTCAGATCAGTATGACAGCTTTTTGGATTTTATAAGTCAGACCGTAGTCCAGACCAATGTTGTCTGCCAAATTATGACCGTCGTCCACCAAGACTGGTAATACAGTGTAATCCGCTTATAGTGATCACGGATATAGTGATCAACCGCTTATATGGATCAAAAAGCCTGGGACAGAATCGTTCCTATACAAACACTGTTTTAAATAATTCGCTTATAGCGATCAAGCAGTCCGCTTATAGTGATCATTTTGGGTCCTTTTATACATAACATATGTGGGAGAAATTAATAAATTACGGTAATTTAGAGCGGCTCGCGCGTGCACGTTTTCAACGCCGGCTCGCGCGTGCACGTCTTCGTGCATGCGCGAAGACGTGCTGAAGCACATCGCATCACACCATGTCGGGTAAAAGAAAGTAACTTTCTCTGAACGAAAAACGGAGACTCGTCGAAGCTTACAGTAGCCTACTGCAGTGTATTTGATTTATAGCTACACAGTGCAATGCTGTCATTTAATTTGCTATTTGAATCGCGTTTCAAACAGCTGTACTGTAACGTTAATGTACGTACTGTACAGTATTTTTCAGTTAACTTGCTGTAATAAAATCCAGTAAATAGCAAAGCTGTCCGTTTCATTACTTTATACATGTATTAATGTGTTATATATACAAATGTCAATTGGATGGTAATCTGCATAAAAATAAAGAAAATTAGAACATTTCGGTTATAGTAATCAACCGCTTATAGTGATCAATTTGACCCGGACAAACGTGATCACTATAAGCGGATTACACTGTACAACCAACTTGTTTTACCACCTTAGCCGCTCTCACCCTTTGCAGCACAACCACAGCCTTTACACATGTTTTTGTAACACTTTATTTTTGTTCAGCACTTTATTATTGATAATTGTTAAGTTTTCATTGTGATTTAAATTTTCATTCATGTTTATTTTTATTTATTTGAGTGTTTTCCATGGTTGTGTTGACATTCCTTTTCCCTGTCTGCCTACAATCAGGAAGGTTAAGTTTAAAATAAAAATGTTTAAATTCAGTATATTTTTCTCCTGGTCCTTATTTTAAATAGGTCATACAAATTATCAATAATTATCGATATCGACCGATATGAAACACTTATATCGTGATACAGTTTTCAGCCATATCGCCCAGCCCTAGATTGAATTTAATTTAGCCTACTTAGAACCCTCAAAACTAAAAGATATGGCCAGATATTTATTTTTGTAGTAAATTAAAAAAAATTCTGTCTGCCTCTTATTTTGTGATACACACCCTTAAAAAGTCACTAGAATGCAGGCAATTAAGTCAGTGAAACAGATTTTTTTCACCCGGGGGACAACTCCCAGACCCCCCGCGACGTTTTTGGAAGATCTTCCTATTTCTGAGGGCTCAAGGTTATCAAGCGTGCTTTGCGGTGATCTGACATGAGAGTCCAGACCTGGCCTTATTGTCATCCCCATCGATCAGGTGCCAGATGCCAACGTTGTCAAACACTTCAGGGAACCTGGCGCACAACGGAAACGCCGTCGCCGTGCTTTGTCTTATCTTGAGGTGGATCATTCGTCAAAGAGTTGTGACCTCAGCAGAACACACACACACACACACACACACACACACACACACACACACACACACGGAAGGGTGGCCACAACCTTCGGACGTCGTTTCCCCATTCATGTCGTCGGACCCAAATACAGTCATCTGATGCGCCTCTGAATCAGCCTGGACACATCGGACACATCTAATCATGAAGCACATGGAGGATGAACACAACAGTCAATAAAAGACATGACCATTTCACAGCTTCCTTTCTTTCCCAGCCCCGGCCAAGTGTGTACCGTTGCTGACGCTAGTTGCCATGTTTTGAGCGCGACTAACAGTGTGTGTTGTGTCCTGCTAAACTTGATCGGCCTACGGCGACTGCTGGCTGGCTGGCTGGCAATGAGTGGTCAGGTGGCCTGCTGTGTCTGGCTGCTGTTGGATTCGTTAGTTGGAAAAGGGTCAAAGGTCGAAGCTTAAACAGCTGTTGACGAAAGGGGGCCTCCAAGAAATCTTTTTTTTCACTTCAAAGCAGGATAAAGGGGCCCTATTGTACTGTACGGGAGCGAGATTCGTCCATTAGAAGCGTGTCAGAATTGTCATGTCACTAAAATCGCCATTGTGATGAAGTCACACACATTATACGCTTGTCATTTGACTAGAATTGATCAGACTACCAGCCCAGTGGACTGTACCAACTATTAAACTAGTCAGCATACATCTAGGTGGACACGCCCACTTGTGATGTCACTTTGTCACAATTCCATATGACAATTCTAGTCATATGACAAGCTTGCAATGGCTAATCACACTCATCCAAAGCGACTTACAAAGAGTACATTTGTTGAAGGAGACAGCAATATATCACTGTGGTACCTGAAGATAAGAATAGAGCTGTTTTCAAGCATTCATAGTTACGAGGTTAATAGAACGAGTTTCATAATTGCTAGGTTGCCTGCATAAATAGCTGGGATAAGAGCAGACGTGCATTCACATACAGAACATACAATATGCTAAGCAATGCAAGTAGGTTGGGTATCGTTTAGATTTATCCGATACCGGTGCCAAACCGATACTTTTAAAACGATACCGGTGCCAAAACGGTGCCAGAACCAATACCTTCTTTAAAAAGAGCAAACAACAACCAGTGTTAATTTCGTTAACGAAATGTTGACGAAAAATATGCGTTAACGACCTTTTTCCCATGACTAAGCACGTGACGTTGACGTGACGAAAACGGATCTTTGAAAATAAAAACTGTGACTAAATCTATTTTTACTTTCCTTGACAGACGATGACGAAAATGTTAGTGGTGGACACGACATTCAAATTGAATTAATTATTAAAGAGTTTGATTCCAAAACGCGATAAGCGCCATTAACAAAAAAAAAAAGAATCGTTTCTGCAAAACGCGACAACCGGCCTAGTTTCTCTGCATTATATTATTAATATCTATATTATATTTATATTATTCCCTTTCTTTCCAAACTGTGATTAAACGCCACGACAGATTTTCAGCAGACTCAGATATATCCGCTCGGCCAATCACAGCGCGCATTCCCGTGACTTAACTAGCCTAGTGACAGCTGTCAAAGTCCTGTCAGAGACAACACACACATATCGATAGAGATTTAAGCGAATTATTCATTGAATGAAATAATGAATAACTTTGATGGAACAGAGGAGCCGGTGGTTGTTTCTACAGTGGGAAAAAAACAAACCATCAAAAGATCATCATAGACGGGAGAATGTGAAGAAAATGCGACATTCCTGGCGGTGGTCGCTAGACCTTATTAAGACGCAGAAGCGCCTGGTCCTGTTCAACTTTAGTTGAATGAGCGTAGAAACACTGGACGTTTTGATCAAGATCACCAGCAATGAGGTGATCAGCTCATTGCTGGTGATCTTGATCAAAACGTCCAGTGTTTCTACGCTCATTCAAGTAAAGTTGAACAGGACCAGGCGCTTCTGCGTCTTATAACAGTTAATAAGGTCCAGCGAGTGGGGGGGGGGCAGGCGCGCATTGTCGGGTTTTTATCAATCAGATGAATGCATCAAATCTTCGCGCAGTATGACGATCTATGCAATCACTAGAAGGATACCCGGTCTGAAATGCGGTGGATATTTCAAATGGCATTTTAACTACTGGCACCGAAATGAGGCACCGAAATATGCGTTTTGATTCGGTACGGTTAGTACCGGTTGTACGGGAACCGGTTCCATAGTGGTACCGGTTCTCGGTACCCATCCCTAAGTACCATTAATAATGCCAAGACCACATGTATGTAGTCTTGGTTGTTGTTGTTGTTGACTGACACACTGTTGTGCTGATGACTGATGACAGGTTACTCACGGTGTGTTTAACTCTGCGTCTCCTCGTCCTTCCAGTCTGCTACGTGAGTCGGTCTGCTCACCATCGCTGGCTGTGCCGTGACATCACGTTCTCCTGCACCAATCAAGGCCTTCAGGAGCAGTGGATCCAGGTCATCAGTGAACACCTGGCGTTGCTCAGTACGTCCTCATTATTACCCATCAATATTACCGAGCAATATTACCTTTCATCATCATGTGCCATTTGTATTTATTACACTATCATTATTCTATTGCTATGCTTATGTTGTTGGTATTTTGAGCAACCTCTGGCACAAGAACATCCTTCGGGATTAATAAAGTTCTATCTTATCTTATTCAAATTTCTACCCCAGGAATATATATGACGATAACATATACACGGGAGATCAATACTATGATTGTTATAACTTGACATTAACACCCACAATGCGGTGTTGTGCTGTGTAATGATTCCAAATGCTGTAAACATCTCGCCATTCGCTCGGGCTCTGCTGGGTCAAGTAAATTAATAAAAGATGCGACGATGGTTGTTTGTGTGGGAGATTAAAATGTGTGAATGCAGAGAGAGACAGAGTGCAGACAAGCATAACCACCAGAACAAACTGGTGAAATGATTCCGCCGTGGAGAACTGGCTGCTTGGTTGTGTATCTACATTATACTGGACAGACACATTACACAGTATATATTAAACAGTACAATTTACTGTTGTTCCCGTATGCTGAGTCCATTTTGTTTTATACATAAAAGTGCATTGGATTAATGATGTAATCTAATTCCCCTCCTCCGTTTCCGCTAAAAACTACATTCAGTCGTCAAGGTGAGATGCATTAGAGCAATGGCTGCCTCGCTGGAAGGAGAAATCCTTCAAGGAGAATGGTTGTTTTTTTGGTACACGGAGACAACGCAACGCGCAGCGGGGATAATGTTATGGCTATTAATATTCTCTTTTTGACAAATGGAAAGCCAAGTTGGAGCTTGGCAGGAGATGGATTTGTTGAGGGAGTGAGAGGAGAAAGAGCAGTTGTGTTCCTGAATTATTCATGCGTCTGGGTGAAAAGCTGCCCACATATTGGCAACCGTGATTACTTTATGAATGCTTCATGATCGCTGATGTTCGGCGGAGTTAGTGAGGAAACTAACCTTTGGTTGAGAAGGAACGGCGTGTTTAGAATCACAGTCTCGTCGTCGCGTTAATTATTATTCGTGTTTTATTCTTCAATGTGTAATGATTACATTCACCGGACCAATGGCGTATGTACAGCTAGGCCTACTTGAGACAAGAATGCAATTTATCTTCTATATGCTGCTGCTGCTTATTGATGTGAAAGAGGTTAAGCCAACCTGTGGAGTTACCCTTGAAGGAAGACATCCTCGTCTTTTTCTACGGTGGATGCCATTGTCGAAATAACAATAGAAGTGTGTGTGGGGAGACACACACCACAAGCCTAGTCATTTGAGTGTTTGACTCCCACTCAAAAGGTTCTGGTTCGATCCCCCGCCTACAGTCAACCAGTACATTACAAACTACTACCTGCTCCTTAATGACATGTATCGGAGTCAACTCACCGTCAGTCACGTTGGATAACAGTGTCTGCTAAACGGAGTACGTTGTAAATCGTGTGTGAACCGGGGAGCATGAGGCATTCGGTGTCAGTGCCTCGACTGGCTGAAGACGTTCAATGTAAGCTACTTCTTGGTTCTTGGTTACTGTGCCCTTGTGCAAGGCATTGATTCCAGAAAGTGGATCGTCTATGAAAAAAAAAGATACACCGATGACTGTCACAAATGACTTGGTTGATTAGCATAACAATGCTTGCTAACAAACACTAAGTGGTGTTCTCGTTCCCTGCCTAGTTTAGTTTAGCTAGGTTATAGCCGCGCACGGCAGCGCTAACTGGCCGAGAGGTGAAATCCTCCGTGTCTAATCCGGAGGAGCCGGCCATGAAATCTCTCGTCACAAAGACACACACACACACATACACACACACCCGCCACACACAGCACACCACACACCACAACACACACACGCCGAGAGAGACACACACACACACACACACACACACACACACACACACACACACACACACACACACACACACACACACACACACACACACACACACACACACACACACACACACACACACACACACACACACACACACACACACACACACACACAGAGAGAGAAAGGAGAGGAAATGTTATTTGAGGACACAGCATTTTGTATATTAAAAATATACAGTTTATATAAAGGAGATCATATTAGCTCTCTCTCTCGTAGATTTCTCTTTACAAATACTGATGTCCTGTCTGTAATATATGCACATAACCACGTCTAATAGCCACATCACATAATATACTTGTTTTCCTCCCCTGGCCGATGGTTACCATTTGCATCTGTTATCGCACTGTTGCCTGTCCCTTAATTACCACACGGAATGACTACCTCAGTGTTGGTGTACAATACAAGCTCAAACCATTAAGGGACCTTATTACCATAAAATATACAACAAGGTGTACCACTTTCAGACACGGTCACTTAACGAACAGGATTTATGCGGCTGAAAATCCATTCCCAAAACTCCATCTGACGACCCACCTCTTCCACGCAGCTTAATGGCAACTGACAATTGTTTTTAGCCATTATGTTGAATTTTTTAGAACGGAGTGGTCGCAGTGGTGGAATGAGCTACCGGCTGACGTCAGGACGGCCGAGTCGAGAGACTCAAGACCCACCTGTTCAGACTTCACCTGTACTCTGCATAACCCCCCCCCCCGCCTTCCTATAGTCAAATCCGATACCTCAAATTAATATCTGTGTTTATATCTTCCATCAACATGATGGAAATGGTCCCGACGGACAAACACAAGTTTATTCTTTACTTTTCACTTGATCCGGTCTGTTTTCCATTGTGTCTTCCGCACAATGGCCAGATCAATGTCGCCAATACCAGGCAACAGGTCCCACTCTCTATACCATCGGCACAGTACAGCGTGGTACAGGGTGAAGAAGGCTGAGATTCAAGCCCAGGTATGTGTAGCTGCATGTGTGCTCCAGGGTCCTCCTGCCCAAAAAGAATGGGCCAGTTGTTGGAGTCTTTTTTAGCAACATAAGGAACCAATCGGACCAGACTGCCTTTAAAGAGGCTGAGTATGTTTTGGAGGAGGAGGAAGACATAATGATGGATGAGGATTTTACTAAAACGTCCATGGAAATAAGAACTACTGATAACAGAAAAGACAACGCAAAGGCAAAAAAAAAAAATAAAGACTTATAAGAACGCTTCCTCTGTGGAGTTAGGCTCGAATGAGTCTGACAGAGATGTCCATTGTTAAGACCCAGTCTGAGGGGGACTTAGATATTGGCTAGTCCTTGAATTAGATGAAAATGTTTCTTCAAGAAACAAGAGGCCTGAGAGTCAAGGTAGATAAATACATCCCATAGCTTAAAATGACTCAGCACAACATCATATTAAGAACACAATAGACAAGGTAGAGAACAAGGCAGACAAGAGGTGTTCACACAGCAAGTGTTCCACTTTAGAAAAGTGGTTTTAAAGGTCCAAGTTCAATTAGATTTTAAATTAGATTTTTAAGCCATACCTACCCTCTCCTCCCCATTTAATTTCAATATTGGAAACCTGAGCAGAGCGAGAGATAATCTAAAGCGGGCGTACCTGTATGAATAGATGACAAGAGGTGAGATGGACTTCTTATTAGGGCTGAACAATTTTATTCATATGTTCAATAAAGAGTGCCGTGATGATATGTTTTTACCCCACAAATCCAAAAATAGCAGTGTAGTGGCCATTATTTTCTCAATGCGCCCTCAGCCATGTTCATATGAGGTGGATACGCCAGTGAAAGGCCATTTAATTAGCACAATATGAAAATACTACAATAGCAGCTAGTGGGGTTTTCTGAAGACACCATCACAGATGGAATGCGCCATCTCACTACTTTTACAATCTTGAGGGCAAAAAAATTGCCAAAGAAAGCTCATACATTCCCTTGTCTCCAGTTCTGGAACAACGCTGTCATAACCTGCAGAGCTAAGGAGATATGGAGCTGACTTTACAAAAAATGAGCAATCCTTTACTGGCCTAGTCATTACAGTCATTACTGTGGTCTCCCAAAACTTCAGCCATTCTGAATTCAGTATTATCTGCAGTGCATGCTGCAGTACATGGGTTGTAGAACAGTAAAGCCGCCGGAATAGATGGCAGCTGCATGCTGATTGGTCAGTGACGGGGTGGACATGGAAGGGACTTTTGGGAGGGCGGTTACCAATGAGCTGACAGTGATAATGCTGCTTCCTAAAAATGAATATTTGCAGCCCATTAAAAACTGGAGGCTCGTCTCCTTGCTCTGTACAGACTATAAGCTGCTACTAAGGGTTTTGGCGAGGTCATGCAGGAGATTAAACCTACTGTGCGCCTGGCAGGTTGATTACTGGCCATGTTACTTTAATTTGTGCCATTTTGGAAGGCTGGTTAAATGGGAATAGAGAATGGTCTTATGTTCATGGATTTGGAAAAGGCAAACACTCCAAGCACTCAATACAAGTTTCATAGCCATGACCCAGTTTCGGTACAGGGACATTGAAAGTGTACTTAAGATTAATGGTGGTTTTAGCACCCATTGTATGTCAAGGCTCCAATTTATTGGGTATGATTTACTCTCTTGTAATAAAAAAACAAAACCTGTTGCTTTGTCTATACCAGGGTGCAATCTATCAGCCTATGGAAATTATATAATTTGGTCAAAAAATGTATGTTTCAGCAAATGTGGAGAGTGATTTCATCATCCTCAGCAAGCCAATGGCAAAAGTGTAAGGCTGCTTTAATTGGGGAGGGGTTAGTTAGCAAAGGTTGACATGAAGAAATGTACATGTGGTTAAAGTATTTAGCTGTTTTTATTGGGAACAAGAACTATGTAAATAAAACAGGGAAAATGTAGACAAAGTATTGGGAATGCTAAAGAGGTGGAGATATATTTTTTTTATCTTATCGAGCAGGAACTACAAGGACATAACCTCATGTGCCGGATGGTTTGTTTCACAGAACCATCTGGGAAGTTGTCATTGGAAACTGGTTGGAAAAGGGCTGGCACTCAAAGCAGGTGACTGGATGAACCATCTGTCTGTTGCCATTGTTTGTTTCG
Organism: Coryphaenoides rupestris; assembly: GCA_002895965.2. Taxonomy (NCBI): domain Eukaryota; kingdom Metazoa; phylum Chordata; class Actinopteri; order Gadiformes; family Macrouridae; genus Coryphaenoides; species Coryphaenoides rupestris. The sequence goes on along the minus strand of PIJE02000986.1, from coordinate 113,500 downwards.
TCACACCTAAACCATGCCTGCGGCTGCCAGTAGAACCCTGAATGGTCCGAAGATCCGAACCACTGGTGGTTCAGAAACAAACGGAAAGCTTACAGCCTGTCCAGGCCGAACTGAAGAGAGAAACAGATTGTGACCTTGCAAGATGGGAAGGAGATGGTAGGAGAAACTCCTGCCATCATTAAATGAACAATGGGTGTATAGGCCTATATAAGATTTACAAAACATAACTGCTGATGTCTGAATAGTTAACACCATTGATGAGAGATACTGTGAGATCAAAGCACTTTTGCGTCTGTAAATATTAATGGATTACAAAGACAGACTTTCTCCACAACAATATTTAACACTTAAATCACTTTACTTCTAACTCCATGTGGCCACAAGTTTGCTGCAGAAACTGTCATTTTGTCCAGAGTACTGTTCTGTTCTGTGCCCCATAGCCTACACTGTGTCCAGGACATAATATATTACACAATGTAACAGCATTTGGAGTAATGATTGCAGACTACCGTGCAGGTTCATTACACTGTGCAAGTAAACTTTACAAGCTTACATGTAACGTGTGGGGTGGAGGGAGCTCTCCTGTGTACAAAGAGGCAGTTGAGACTTCTGCGTTCACTTTCTGTACACACAGAGAGAACAGTTCTTTGGTTGTATTGTTCTCTGGAGTGTCCAGGAAGATATATTTCTAGAACTATAAAGAAACGAAGCATGAACATATTATCTTCCTCTGTAGTGATTTCATCATTTATTTCTTAATGCACTTTTTTTTTCTTTCCCCATTTGCCTACATAGGCTATGTAGTGTAGTGCAGGTATACATTGTATGCAGAATGTATTTTCACTAAAGTATGCATCCCTATACACACACTAAACGGGTGCATTTTGCCTTGAGAATAAAGAGCTCCGGGTGTCAAAATCGCTTTCTCTCTCAGACTTTTATTATTTTATAGCGTTCGGCACTCGGGTGAATCACGTGACCCCGAGTTGCTGAAAGTTACGTTTGACAAGAGATATAAACCAAGAGATAATAGAGACGACACACACACACACACATCGGAGACATGACACCTGGGCTCTCTGATGACTGTGTCTTTAGAAATACTGTGTGAGTGAAAACGTTTCGGTGTTTTCGTACTCACGGGTTTCTGAGACGCGAGTGAATACTGGCCGCTGCGCTCCTCTTCTCCGCTGCCGTCCAGGTCAACGCGCCGCGACTCAGCACCACGTCGACCTGCCGGCGACCGCGGAACAGACGAGATGACAGCAACGCGCGTTCCTCTCCTTCCATAACGTTATTCTCACTTGTGACCCCTAGTAGTTGTAGTAGTAGTTGTTGTTGTATTTGTTGTCGTCCAATCTTGTCCAGCTGAGTGTTGTGTTGTGTTCAAAAAAAGAGCGAATCTTTTGGGTGAACTGAACCGAATCACTCACTGCGAAGATCCGTTCGTTTGTCACGTGAGTTGAGCTCTCGGACGGATCTGATCAGCTGGGAGGAGGAGGGGGAGGGGCTGACGCGAGAGAGAACGTGATTCGTTCTGCTGCTGCACTGCACAGCGAACCGGTTCTGATGCGCAGCAGAACTCCAGTGAGTGATTCGGTTCAGTTCGTTCACCCAAAAAAAGATTCGCTCTTTTGATGTCAGGGGCAGTCCACCACTTATCATCGGACACCACCGTCAATGCTGTACAATGTTTTGTTGTTTTCATTTGTTCAGGTTGAACAAAATACAAGTTTTGAATGTAAGATGTGAGTGTAATGTATTTATTTGAGACATTATGTTACGTTATGTAGCCTACAAGGCTTGGGCCAATGACATCTAAAGGTGAAAGGTGAGCATCACAGAAAAACCACATATCCACAATTCATTCTCACATAAGTCCAGGAATTTGACTGAATTCACAGTGAACAACAACAATGGTTTATTAGATTGTAATGGCCATGTTAAACATACCAGTGTATTCGGATTAACTATTGGTAAACTAATGGTAAACCAGTGGTGTAAAGTACATTTACTTTAGTTACTAATTAATTTGCAGATTAAAATTAGCAGCGCAAATTCCAATCAATAAATAAATTATCACATCAAGTATGCAGTAGTGTACAATAATTATGCAGTAAAACAGGATATAAAATATAAACAAATAAAAATTAACTTCACGTTTACCATTAAAGCAATTAAAACATCATCCAATAATGTATATATTATAGTGAAATAGGCTATTCTGCATAATGAGTACTTTTACTTGTGACACTTTAATGATGTTTTGACAGTGTGTGTGTGTGTGTCTACAGTGAGTGAGTCGGAGCTCCGCCCACTGAACGACTCGCTGAACGAATCTTTTGAACGAATCTTTTTAAAGAACTCATTCCAGTGATTCGAGTCACTGGAATGAAGTGTTTTGTCCATCACGACAGACGTGAAAGACATTCACACCAAAAGTTTGATTCATCACCGTGCGTCCGTTCAATTAGAGGAGTTACCTCTCAACATCATGTGCACTTTCCTCAGTATTACGTGCAATATTATTAATATTACTGTCCAACATCATGTGCAATCCTCTATCATGTGCTATAATTATTATTATTATTATTATCATGTTGTCTATATGATCTATAACACTACCTCTCATCATCATGTGCAATATTATTATTGTTATTATCATGTTATCTATAAATATTATCTATCTACACTACCTCTCATCATCATGTGCAATATTCTTAATGTCATGTCCAATAATATTACACTTCAATTATGCCAAATTGTTTTCGCCGTCGGAATATCTTATCTTGCAGTAACTACATATTTGTATATTTTTTCTTACAGTAACAACAGTAAAGTTGTAAATCTGTTAGTTTATTTGTATCATTCTGTTGTTTTCCATATTGTTTTATTGTACTGCATCGCTATGTAACCTGGCACAAGAATTTCCTTCGGGATTGATAAAGTTCTATTCTATTCTTAACTTGTCAGGTTACCTCAGTATTTTATTTAAAACGTTGCAACAACAACAAAAAAACCCCAATAAACTAAGGTTTAAGCTACAGATATGGATATAATCTGTACACTACTCGCAGTTTTGTGTATATATTCGTGTTCAAAGTTGACTTCAAGTTGTCACTTTCATGATGAACCGTTTCCCTGTCTCCCACTGACCACTTAAAGGATGACGTCAGCCACATCTCTGCCACCCGGCACTAGATCCGCCTCGTTATTGGTCGACACCGACGGGTCACTGCCGGCCTCCGCCAATCAGCGGCCGGTTTGCTCACAGCGCGACTCGGCAGCATCAACATGGCAGCTTTCTGAGTGTTTGGAGGAAAGAGGTGGCGGTGGAAATACAAAAAAAACAACATAAATTGACGCGTTAGAGGCAACGACACCACTCGGATACTCGTGTCGGGGAGAGGTGAGCCTACAGCGGGACGATGTCGAGCGACGGGAATAACAAAAAGCAGTTCTGGAAGCGGAGCACAAGCAAGGTTCCCGGCAGGTAAGTGACGTGGTCGCTAGTAGCGTTAGCATTAGCCTTAGCGTTAGCATTAGCTCGCTTTTATAGCTCGGGAAACGGTATAGATCCAAGGGTCCGAACGTACGGATTCGCTGTCACCGGCCAATCGGCGACACGAACGTACAGTGTGGGCGGGTACCGCTCCTGCTGTACCAACCAATCGGCGATCCGAACGTACAGTGTGGGCGGTCACCTCTCCTACTGTACCAACCAATCGGCGATCCGAACGTACAGTGTGGGGGCGGGGCGGGATCCTCTCTTACAAATAAACATTTACCAGTCGTTTAGAAATACACACACACATGTATATATATGAACACGCTACACAGAAAATAGATATAATTATTTATTAATTAATGTATTAATTAGTTATTTCTGTTTTGTTTTTCTTCTAATCGCTGATTGGTTGATTGGTGGCGAGAGGTACCGCCCACCGTACGTCCGGACCCTGGGATTAGCGGCTAGCTTCAACACTTCATCGTTGAGGAGGAAAAACTTTCCTGCTGTGGGTTGTTTGAAGTGTTGGCGCACAAGTTGCCCTCCCTTCCCCACGAATCTAGCACATCCACTCAGAACACACCGTTTAGCTGTTAAACAAACACACAAATCAGTGATAATCGGGCTAGCTGTTCCCTAGCATAACTTGGCTAACAGTAGCTAACAACAACAACATCAACATCATAATGATACATCCTTATTTCACACTGCATGTGAGCGTTTCATTTGGATGTATTTGTGTGACTGCACTATATGTGCATGTATTACACACACACACACACACACACACACAGGCATACACACATAGGCGCACAGACAGGCATAGGCACAGGCACACAGGCACAGGCACACACGCACACACAGGCATACACACAGGCACAGGCACACATGCACACACAGGCATACACACACACACACACACACACACAACAACATACAATGTGTTTGTGTGTGTGTGTGTTATGACAACGTGTTGCAAATCTAAACCGGCTAACCCAGTAAACAAACATTCAGTGATCAGAGTGATTCATGTATTATGTTTTCTCGTACTACTTACTGTTCAGACATTTTACCAGACACTTTTATCCGAACATAGAGTGAATACAGATACTTGCCATGAAGGAGAAGGTAGCGGTCGGGCCTCTTGCTCAAGGATGCCTACAGGTTAGGCTGTGGACATGGGGTGGGGGGTGGGGGGGGGATCAAACCCAGTACCTTTCGTCTGGGGTTAAAACACCCTCAGGACTCCATCCTGCCCCTCTGTCCCTTCTCCTCCGCAGTATTCAGCATGTGTACGGAGCTCAGCATCCCCCCTTCGACCCACTGCTGCACGCCAAGTAAGTCACTCATGTGGTTGTTCAGTTTGTTGTTTCCCCTTTTGTTTTGATCAACACACTCTTCCATAATTGATCCACAAACTTGCATCGTTCAGACTTTTGAGCCCGTATTTCCTTTAAGGCCTCCACAATTTATTAAATTAGTTAGTCTACTGATATTGTCTATATAAATACCTGAATACTATTCTAAATGGATTGCATTTGTATAGCACTTTTATTCAAATTCTGACATTCGCCCATTCATACACCGATGGTGGTGCCAACCATAGAAGGTAACAACCAACACGTCAGGAGCAGTTAGGGTTAGGCGTCTTGCTCAGGGACACCTTGACACTTTGCTAGGCGGAGCCCGGGGATCAAAAAAGCAACCTTCCTGTTCCTGCATACAGCATAACTTTGCTTCACCACAATAATTAATATAATTATTGTGGTTGATATAATAATTAACAAATTCCCTTCACTTGGTATGGTATGGGCCAGAAGTGGACATACTTGAAAATCTGGTTAGTATTGGAGCTGTGCTTTGTATAAATAATCAAGCCTAAATTACATAACTTGCATTTTTTTAGGGATCCGGCGCCTCATTCTTTTTGATTGTATTGGTGCGTGCAGAAGAATATGCAGCACGACATTGTTGAAAATATTTTTGCATTGAAAATATTTGTGCTGCAAGTTTATTTGTGCAGTTGAATTTGTATGGGCATACAAGGTTCACAAGACTAGATATGATGACATGGGCGTTACTAGTTAAACATCTCTAGCCAAACAGGATGTGATTTGTGATACCTCATCCAGTTACTGGCACTTATGTGGCTTTTTCTAGCTGACGTGGGCACGCACACGCATACGCACGCTCACACAGACGATGATGTCATCAAAATCCATGATATATATATATATCGTGCTTTTTATCCAGAAACGACTCCCCTGTTGACCTTGTTTACAGGCCAGTCTTGGTCAGTCTATAGCCCCTTTTACATTGCCGTTTCGTTCCGGGAATTTTGCAGCGTTATTCCGCCTGGCCTTCTGTGTAAAAGGAACAAACACGGAAAGAGAGGTCATTTTCGCTGCCATTTTATTCCGGCATCAGAGTTAGTAAAAGTGCTGCAAACAAATGGATCGATGTCTGTGTAAAAGGGGTACGTCGGAATTCTGGGACAGGGGGCGGGACAGCTTTTGATCGTTAAGGTTATGTTTATAATGACATCATGTGTACACAACCAAGACCTATTGAAACCCGACTATTCCTCAAAGTAATATGTCATTAGCAGTTAAGGACTGTTAGCATGTTTTAACAACTAGCTTATCTACAGATAGCATGGCAACTAGTGGTGCAACATGTTGCATATTTGTAGCATGGCACTGCCTTATAAGGATCTCTCAATGTATTTTATACACACACACACACACACACTCACACTCACACACACACACACACACAGTCTAAAATGCCTGCCACCGAAGGATTAGGCTACCAATTAGAACATTTGCTTAGCCAGTAGAGTGGATGCACACACACATTGAATTACTGTTGCAGTAATAAAGGTTATTTATTAAAAGTCGTGTTTAATGTGCATAATTTCCACTGAGGATTGGATTTCATTGACTGGTGTCCTGTCAAGTTCTGGAGTTGTTCACTGAGACTTCTTTCATCCAAGTTGTCAAAGAAGTTTGCAAATGGGATCAAACCGTTCCTCTTTGTTATGCTAATTATTTGTCTCAAAATCAGAACGCGTTTATACCCCAGTGACGACCCCACCCCCACCCCCCCCTTCCCCATCTCTCACACACACACATCCCGCTGTCTGTCTGTCACACACACACACACAAACACGCATACACACCCAAACACACTCGCATACACACTCCAATACTGATGCGCACACACGCAGACTCAGACACAGACGCACACACACACACACACACACAGAGAAGATGGGATTTAATTAAAATCCATTTTGATTGTCTCATTTCATGTTCCCAAGGAGGAGGTAGAAGAGGTTTTCACTCCCCCTCTCACAGAACAAAGAGAAACAGATCAACAGCAAGGTGTCTTTTCAAAATGGCGGAATTCAATCTAGGCCCCCCCCCCTTGTGGGTCTGCCACAGGGTCTTAGACGTGAGGAGGGTGGATAGGCACTGAGTCACCCTCCTCCGCTAGGTTGTCCTGGCTCCTGTCACAGCTGTCCAAACCCTCACTGTAGGAGAATGTGGATCTCTCCAGGGGACGTGCTCGCCACTGAATTCTTGTTTAATTATTTGTCTGACTCTGCGCTCCTTTTCTGGATGAAAAGGGTTTTTTTAGCATTTGCTCTTTTTCACAAACCTGTCGGTGAAGTGCATCTCTCTGTCTGCCTCTGCTCTGTCTTTTTCTCTATCTATCCTTCTGTCTCTCTCCACTCTCTCTCTTTCTATCTTTCTGTCTTCCTCTTTCTGTCCCTCTCTCTCCTTCTCTTCTGTCTCTCTCCTCTTTTTGTCTGTCCGTCCGTCTCTGTCTCTCTCTCCTTGTCTGTCTGTCTCTCCTTCTCTGTCTCTCCTTCTCTCACTGTCTTTGTCTTTGTCTCCTCTCTCTACCAGTCTGATAAAGGCAGGCCCCAGGGCAGCCCCTGTGACCCCTGGTGGTAAGCCCAAGAAGGCCACCACCTTCCAGGAGTTCGAGAGCATCACCAGCGACGCCTGGGACGTCGGCGACGACGACGACGAACTGCTCGCCATGGCCGCTCACAACCTCAACATCGAGGTCGTCATGGAGACGGCCAACAAGGTGAGGCGGATGACCCGGTTCCCGGAAACACCCCTGAACAGTGGTGGATTTTCATTTTACTTGAGATTTATTTTCAAAATGTCAAATGGTTTAAGCCTTGGGTAAGACATTATAGACATTATCCATATTAAGACAGCTGAGAGTGTTTGAAAAGTTTGAGTACGAGGTGATGTGAGGATATCTCGGGTGATTTGTGGCTACGCTTCTGAAGACAAAACGTCCTGTCTGGAAAAGTGTTTAAACCTGCCCCTAGACGGGCCCAAGACTCTTAAACAGGCTCTTTAGGCAGGAACCACTTTTAATAACATGGCTGCTGGCAGAAGACAGGGAATGAGGGTGCCTATTTCCCTCTATCCTAGTTTGCCCTCTGTTGCTCCATGTTAGATTGATTTACTTTATTTCCAAACTTCCATCAGTTAAAATGTGTTTCTATAAACAAAGAGGCCACGCAGTCATTTGTTTTGTTAATGATTTCTTACAGTTGCTTTTACCAATTGAATACCAAATGTGCATCATCCCCCAGCCAGCAGTTCATAGAGTTCATACAGGCATTGCTCCGAACCGTCCCTGGAAGGAGGGATCCCCCACTCTGCGTTCCTTCTACAGTTTTCTTCCTTGTTAATTAAGGGAGTCTTTTCTTGCCCTTAGAGGGGCGCTAGGGCTAGGGGGGGGGTCATAATCACTTGGCTCATAATAATCTGGCTTGTAAAGCCCTTTGAGACTGTCTTGTGATTAAGGGCCATACACATAAAATTGACTTGACTTGACGTTGCTGTGTGCATCACCCCTCTGGCGTCAGGTGATCGAGAACCACAGCAAGCAGGCAGGAGAGACGGCGGCGAGACGACGAGACTGATCGCGCTGAGGAAGATGAGGAAGAGGAGGCGCAGGAGGAGGAGGAGGAGGAAGAGGGTGCGCAGGAGCAGGCCACAGCCGAGGAAGACGACGATGAGGAGGAGGAGGAGGCTGGGTCGTATCGAGGGGAGGAAGAGGAGGAGGAGGAGGAGGAGGCCGCCACCCCCGAGACGCCGGAGCCCGGTTCCCAGGGTGACATTCGTCTGGTCAAGTCACACAGCGAGGCTCCCATTGGCTCTCCCAGAGGTGAGTGGGCCGTGGCGTTCTCTTGTCTGCAGCGGCATTCAAGACGAAGCAAATATCTTATTTTCTTTTATATTGTTCTTATAATCTCCTCTATTCTGTTTCTACTCTAGTCTACTCCACTCTGTTCAAATCCCACTCTGTTCAACTTCTTCCTAATTTTCTTGTTTGTCCATCCTCATCACTTCCTGTCCTCCCACACACGCACACACGCACACACACACACACACACACACACACACACACACACACACACACACACACACACACACACACACACACACACACACACACACACACACAACACACACACCACACACTTGTGACGAGACACACTCCCTCTCTCACTGTAATTGTAAATACTTGTGTGTGCCTTATGCTGATCTGTGTGTAGCAGTTTGGGCATGTCTACTTAAATTAAACGATGCTGCGTTGATGTCTCCTATGGCCCAGAGTCTATTAAGAGTCAAAGTTTTCTCAAACAAAGAGCATATTTCCTAAATCAGCCCAAGCAGTCCCGATGGAAGCTCCTCGCCGCTGTTTTCTAACGCCGTAGTTTGTAGTTTATTATTCCCTTTTATTATTCTCTTTTCACTCAAATCAAGCAGTCAGGGTCCGGGGGCCCGTGGTGTCTTTTAATTTGCCCGCTTGAAAATGAAAAAAGATGATTAAATAATGCATCGTCTCTCGTCGCCTTCCAGTCTGCGTGAATCAAAAATATACACGCATCACAGTGACTCTAATGACAACACGCATGTACAAAGTCTTTGTGGAGGAACCGTGTTAAGATTGTAAATCATTGTTAAATTTTTATTGAAGTTTTACAAAAAGGATTACATTCTCTTGGTGAAACTTGCATATTGCTGTTCCGTTTCTACAGCTTCTTCTTTAATTTTTATCATTTTCTTTATCCTATAATATTTTCTTTACAAATTGTTATCTGAAAATACAACAAAACCGTCGTAAAATGATGGACAGCAGAAATCCATAATTTAATTAGGTTATGAAGGGTTATCAAGATGTGCATTGAGCATCAGTTTTCCATGAATAGAATTGGCAATTTCATGCAATTACAGTATTGATTTCCTTCTATTCGTCTAATGTAATGGGTAATGGGCGGAGTTTACTTTGCTCCGACACTCATGTGGCTAAGCCAGTGACCAATCACCATACACCATTTACATTACACACAGTACGGTACAGTTGAATGAAGCTAGCATTTCAGACTAATGAACTCAGTCTTTATTAGCTGACTTTGAGATGCATATAATATACTTTTTTGACATTTCCCTGACAGGATATTCGGTAGGTGTGTAGTGTATACATCCGTCTGTGATAGGTTATGGTTATTTTGTATACGTTTTTAGATCCTGTTGTCCAACACTTTAGCCAGTTAGATAACCTAAACAAATAATAATACAACCGCTTAAACCGGTTATTCATAATATAAATATGAACAGCAATGTGTTGAAGTGTCTGCAGGAATTGATTGAAGTGATTGCAACAATTTGCACTACTTTGACCAATCCCTGTGACATCAGCGAAATTTTGCAAATATTTCGTCATTCACCACAATTGCTGTCACGACATGACACGACTGCTAACAAATGTGATTCCTTTTTTTAGGAATATTAGGAATATGCTGCTTTCAAGCTACTTTCAGTTTTTACAGTATTTATTTTATTTATTTTCTTACTGGACAAATGACATATGACTTGAATGATACCCAGGTGAAAAAATATACTTAAAATATACTTTTTGTGTTGCCTTCAAGCATACAAAAGTGTACACAAGTAGTCCTTGACTACTACTTGAGTTTACTTGAAGTGTAAACGGTATGCTAAATTGGCAAAACGTTTTACAACCTTTTAACTATACTGAAGTACACCAGTGAAAATCATGCTTCAGCTAAAGGTAAAGTGGATTTTTTTTTTCCTCATCATTGTCATTTACAATGATTTATATCCTCATTTCACACTGAAAATTGCAGAACACAATTTAAAAAAAACTGTGTTTGTCAGCCAAATTGAACTGTAATATAAGTATAGTTCCAATACACTGGTGATATAATTGTGTTTTGAGTGCTCATGAAGCATGAATTTCACTTGTGTGCTTCAGTACACTTAAAGTTTGTAATAAATTGTGCCAATTTAGCATTGTATTTACACTTCAAGTAGTACTCAAGGGACACACAAAGTTTTAACTATAATATTTTTTCACATATATCATCACAATTTCTGCAAGTTGTACTAATTCCCACAACTTTAGTGTAAAAATACACACACAAATCATTGGAAATTGTACTGCCATTTTTGACACAGTCTAAACTAAATCAATCATTTGTACCCACAAAAATCAGCTAAAATGTCAGTGAAATCCTGAGGGACTGGTATTGTATTACTAAGAAAAATATAACAGACTTATACTCACAGATGGAATTAATGTTGTGTGTGTATGTGGCTCTCTAACCTAACCTATGTGTATTTGTGACTCTCGACTCCCTGTCTCAAACCTGTCCACAATCTAACAGTAATTTTTTTAAATGTTAATGTTCAGAACATTTGCAATCTTTCAAAGGAGCGGCACAATTTGAGAAACACTGATCTAACCCATCTGTGTGTGTGTGTGTGTGTCTCTCTCTCTCTCTCTCTCTCTCTCTCTCTCTCTCTCTCTCTCTCTCTCTCTCTCTCTCTCTCTCTCTCTCTCTCTCGGGCAGACGAGGCGGGCGAGCGAGTGGCGCTCCATCGGCAGCGTTCGCTGCCCCCGCGGCCGCCCGTCATCCCCATGGTGGCGCGCATCGCCGACCAGAACACCACCGGCACGCTCGTCATGACGGAGCGGGAGGCCTCGCGACTCGACAAGTTCCGCCAGCTCCTCGCCGGCCCCAACACGGACCTCGGTAAGATCCCGCTTTTTTTTAAGTAATCAATTAAAGGTGCTGTGGGTAAGATGCACGAGCTGTCTTTTTAGTCTAATGTGTTAAAAATGGCCATAGTACTTCGTCAGCCCATTTTAGTGAGTGAAATACGCACTGAATGCCTGCGCTTGCCTCTGTATGAGACCGTTTAGATTTTCGATCGCTCCTGGCTCATTTCTGAGCAATCAGGGCAGACATTGGCTGGGGAATCCGAATGGCTTGTCAATCACAAGCTTTGTGTGGACTTTGTTCTTGTTGTTTCTTTTCAGTCTTGCGCTCTTTCGCTCTGTCTCTTTACAACCCACTCATCCTACCTACCTTTTGAAATAATTGGGTTTTTACTGCTGGTACGTAGTTCCTATCAAGTTATTTCCTGTTCGTAACGTCTGGTAAACTGCTGTTTGTCAGATGGCAGACAGACAAAATCACTTTGAGATGAGTTGCCGAGTTTGCTTGGGGCGGGGGCGGAGGAGGAGAGGGTGAAGAGCATCACCATGACGACTTGGCGCTTAGTTTTTGTCATCAGACGGTAATGGCTGGCTGTCAGACACCAGCTCTGAACTCTATTAGAAGACTTAAACTGGAACACGTCTCTCTCGCTCTCACTCTCTCTCGCTCTCTCTCTTTCGCTCTTTCTCTTTCTCAACATACTAGTTCACACAAGCACTGTCTTTAATAATAATAATTATCAAGACACAGAACTAACAAGGGTGGTCTCATATGTAACGATATTTACTGTATACAAATAGAAGTATGTTAGACCTGTGCCCACACACACACACACACACACACACACACGCACGCACGCACGCACGCACGCACGCACGCACGCACGCACGCACGCACGCACGCACGCACGCACGCACGCACGCACGCACGGCACGCACGCACGCACGCACGCACACACACACACACACACACACACACACACACACACACACACACACACACACACACACACACACACACACACACAGTGAGTTTCTGGTCTCTTGGTGGTGCTGCGGTACTTCAGTTAAACCTCAGTCCTCCCACCCAGTTACTGCCTCCTGGTCCGGCGCTGCCACGGAACCGGTTGGCATGGGTACAGCAGGCCCAGCAACACTCCGTCTCCAACGCGTACCGCCACACCCCTCCCTCCCCCAGCCCCCGTCCCTTTTTATACACCGCGTTGCGCAGCGAGCCCACCGTGCGCAGGGCTCGCCCTCAGTGGCGGGCTCGCGTGCAGAAGTTACAAGCCGCCATGCGAGAGCGGGGGAAATGGCGGTGTAATTCAATTTAACGCGGTGCTAATGCCGTGTTTGAGGGCGCCGCACGAGGGGCGGCAATCACGTTTCATGCGCACGGATAGCCGGGGCGCCGAGATAAAGTGTGAAACCCTTGAGGTCTGCACGGCTTGATAGAAAATGTGTGGCAATGTTATGGGGATTGGAGATACTCTGTGTCTGTCTGTCAGCACTCTGTGTCTGTCTGTCTGAGCCTCTCTCTCTCTCTCTCTCTCTCTCTCTCTCTCTCTCTCTCTCTCTCTCTCTCTCTCTCTCTCGTGTAGTCATAGCATGGATGACTAGGTTTGCAATGCACATCTACAAATGTTTGCGCCGTACTGCTACCAATCAATGAAACTGTATTCATATTGCACTTTCATACGTTCAAAGTGGAGGCTCTCATCCAGCCGAGCAGTGCATACAACAACAACGGCGAGGCTTAGCAGGCCACCGCTGGGCTAGACTAGCCTTACGCACAGTAAAATCAGGCGGCAATAACACCCCCACCCCTGTGGGCGTCGTCTCCGCGACCGTTATGGGCTTGACAGCGACGCCGCCAAGTAGCACTCTGCACCTGCACGTCAACCCAGTAAAGACGGCACTTATGTGTCTTGTTATGACTGCCGGATCACGCTCGCCCGTGCATCCGTATCATTGGAGTGGTTTAGGAGCCATCTGCGTGGAGCATAAAAATAAAATGGTAATAATTATCAACCCAGAAGACCTTGTGGCGCCTGGCAGCGGTACGACCTCTTTCTCCGTCCACCGCCTTGCTAACGGCTACCGTGTGAAGTATGGCTCCACGCCGCTAGCAGCTTATATCAAGGACAGCGTCGTATACTGATACTGGGCGAGCATATATGGCTCCGTGTTGCTCACCGCTAGCGGATAAAGCATAACGGCTAATATACAGTATCTATAGATATATTAGGGCTGAACGATATGGTTAATAAAATCATATTGTGATTGCTTTGACAGATTTCGAATGATAATGTTTGTGTCCCAGTTTTCATTTTTACTGAGAAAACTATGATGATTTGTTGGGGTCTGTACCAAGCAAAGAAAAGTTTCTTCTGGGAAAAAATGCGTCTCTGCAGCACTACAGTACTTAATTTAAAATGGTGTTATGAATTTACATTGACACATTTTACCCTTATATATATTGCACTTGGCCATATTGCTATTTCGATAATTTATATACTCTGCCTTGTGTCGGATGGCCTCCACGTTGTGCATTTAATGAGACCTACTTGTTGATTATCCCTTACATTATATAAATATATAATGTGTATATATATATTTAGACAGTATATAATATGTAGGCCTATATATAGCTTGGCTACCTAATATGAACAGCTAACATATAAAGCATAGCCATACACTGTGCACAGTTAAGGATGGCTACATACTGTTAACTGCATGCATGTAAAACACATCATATTTGAGTTTTTACAAATGATTCTTGCTCAAAGAGGTACTTTATACAAACATTATCGGGATTGTGGAGGAACACACACACACTTCAAAATCAATAAAATGCGTACAAAGGTGAACACTAAATATTGAGTGAGTGTCTTTATGTGGCTGACTGTACTCGACCCGACCTTCGCTTGTTTGATTGTAATCATCAGCTCTCCAACTCTTGACTCCATTATTCATCCTCTCTCTCTCTCTCTGTATTCAACACACCGGTCGCTCATGATTTCAACCAGCGGCAGGTATCTGCAAACAGGGGGCAGGGTAGTGTAATGGCTAATGTGTTTCGACTCCTGGCTAAAATGTTCTGGGTTTGATCCCCAACCTCCACAGTCTACCCGCAGGCATCCTTCGAAACGCTAGTCTACCTACTCCTTAATTAATCTGAATTCACTCTACGTTGCTTTGGGAAAAAGCATCCGGTACATGATTAAATAGTAAATAATGTGAGTAACGAGTATATCAGTTGGTGTGATCTTTTTTCCATGGCTTTTGGATGGTAATCACATGTTTGGTTTTGGGTTTAAAACTAACTGAGTGTTGGAGCTGTTTGTGTTGTTTACACGTTGCTCGCTATTTCTTATGGCAGCAGCTGAATATCAACCAACGTTTTGGCCAACTTTTCTTTTCTTTCAGTTGTTAATTTTAATTCCAGCGCTAGTTGGCGCAGAGACTTGGGATTACTCTGTGTGTGTGTGTGTGTGCGTGTGTGTGTGTGTGTGTGTGTGTGTGTGTGTGTGTGTGTGTGTGTGTGTGTGTGTGTGTGTGTGTGTGTGTGTGTGTGTGTGTGTGTGTGTGTGTGTGTGTGTGTGTGTGTGTGTGTGTGTGCGCGCCTTGGTCATGTCCTCAGCCATGTATAAAATCTACAGAGGACTTCACAGGCCTTTGTTCTAATGGCATTTGAAGCCTCTAACCTTAGGCTAGGCATGTATATCATGTAAACACACATGACTGTGTATGGACGGATGTATTCTTATTGGCGTGTGTGACAGAGAAAGGTGTGTGTGTGTGTGTGTGTGTGCGTGGTGTCTGAGAAATGCTGTGTTATGCATGAGAGAGGGAGGGGGAGAGAGAGAGAGAGAGAATATGAGAGAATGTTGCTCTCTCCCCCTCCAGCAGCGTTGTGCTTGGCTGTGTGTGAATCATGGGAGCCGGGGCTCCACAGTGGCAGGCCACGGGCCGCTAGCCGCCTCCCGTCTCCCCCCTGTCACGGCGGCACTCAGCCTGCACTGACTGACAGCAGAGCCCACTGCCTCCCTAGGCCTTATCCCCTCCTCCTCCTCCTCCTCCTCCTCCTCCTCCTCCTCTTCCTATCACGCTGCTCCACCTCTTCCTCTTCCTCCTCCACCTTTTTTCACTGACTGCTACTTTTCTCCTGTCCTCCTCCTCCTCCCACCTCCTCCCTGCTCCTGCTGTCCTCTCGCGCTGCGCCTCCTTTTCCTCTTCCTCCTCCACCTTTCTTCACTGACTGACTACTTTTCTCCTGCCCTCCTCCACCTCCTCCCTGCTCCTCCTGTCCTCGCTCACTGCTCTCTCTCCTCAGGTATAATTATTGACCGGCAGGCAGGTTTTTGTAAAGACAGCTGTTGTGAAGTCAGGCATACATTATACACACACTCATACATACCTGCACACATCCAGACGGCGCTCTCAATTTATTAAAATATTGAATGGCGATTTATCACATGATGGTCCTGTTCAAAATGTACTGTAAAGGGACATTTTTTAATACTCTTATCAACATGCGAGTCGACAAAATGTGGAGCACGTGATCCGACCCAACTACAGGAAGCGAACCAAAAAAAAGTGAGCACCGGGAAACCAATATGGAGCCAAGTAGACATAAACAAAATAAATGAGTGGTGGTAAGAAGTGGGGCAATGAGAAGCTTAAAACCCTTATGTAAATATGGTCTGACCCTCGCAAAAACCTGAAGTATTTAATGTAAAATGATTCAGTGACCGAATGTTTGGAAAGGGCTTCTGTCGCACTGTAGGTCAATGTTGCATAAAAGTCAACAAATTATATAATTTGTCCGAAAACCAGGAAATGTGTTGAGTTTTGTTGAAACCGCATAAGCTGCTTTTGAGATGTCTGATTAATACACGACCACAGCAGCTTGCTACTACATTTACATTTCGGGCATTTGGCAGACGCTTTCATCCAAATCAACTTACAAAGAGTAGATTTTTTGAAGGAGACAGCAATATACAGTATCACTGTGGTACATAAAGATAAGAATAGAGCTGTTTTTGAACATTCATAGTTGCAAGGCTGATGGAACGGCTTTCATAATTGCTAGGTTGCCTGCATAATAGCAGACGTGCAATTCTGAGCATTTTACCAACATCTAAGAACATACAATATGCCAAGCTATTAATAATGCTAAGATGTACAAACACGCAAGTCAGTGCTTGGGATTCGCAGAGGAAGGGGGGGGGGGGGGTATGCAGAGTCCAGGTGAACTCTGAACAGGTGGGTCTTGAACTCATTCCACCACTGCGGAGTCAGAACAGTGAACAGTTGGGACTTGGAAGAGAGATGTTTGAGTTAGGTGTCTTGCTTAGGGACACATCGACACTTGTCTATGCAGAGCCCGGGAGCCCCTGAGCTACTGCCATTTTCAGATATGAACTACGGAATATCTCTGACGAATCAGCGCAGGAGTTTATCCGGAGTTGGCCATTCAGATATGCACCACACAGTGGGGGGTTGTCGGTGTCGGATGCGTTCAGACCCGCAGGAAATATTTTGGTGTTCTAGGCGAGGGGTGGAGCCTAGGTCGGACGCTCGGGTGGAGCCTGGGTAGGACGTGCAGGAAGAAGGACACGACATATAAAGTACGCTACAGAAACCACAGTGTTTTGTTTACTGCACACAGCACAGGTATTTTGACGTATTCCGTGACATCAACGCAAGAGTGGAAAGCAGAAACGAGTACTAAGCAGCTACACTCACACATTCTTCCAGTTCCGCGCCAGTCGCAGGATAGAAACGTCATCGACACGCCCAGAATATCCGGAATATTCACCATCTGCGTTTAGACTTAGGCTCCACTGGAGATGTCCCAGAGTTTGTACTAGGGGGGGCTGGCAGGGTAGACTCCAGGAAGACTCCGGGAGCTAGTATTTTGTTCGTAAATACATCCCCTACAGAGAAGTCTGCGACACGCACGCACGCACGCACGCACGCACGCGCGCGCGCACACACACACACACACACACACGCGCAGGTTTTCTCCCCTCCCGTGGTTCCTGATTGCGTGCGCTAAGAGCCCTCCTTCTTGAAGAGAGGCTGTTGTTAAGAGTCCATTTAGTCCGAGGACAAAGGAGGAGTGAGGAGGCTGTTCCTGGCCGTAAATACATACAGGGCTGGAGAACACAGCTACTTGAGGGAAGGAGAGCTCTTGGAGGAGGAGGAGGGGCAGGAGGAGTTTGCGCTTGCATGCAGGCCGAGAGTACTGCAGCTTGACCCCCCGCTCACCCAGCTGATTCAAACCACCATTGGACTGTTGCTGATGAGGGACACAGTGATTGAAACCCCTCGTTTAGCCAGATGGAGGAGCCAATAGCACTCTGCTACTCTCACGGCTTTTATATTCCCTTGGCTATGATCTGCCGGGCGTCCTACGTGCAAGGCAGCTAAGCTGGTCGGTGTAAGCTGGTTGGTGTTTGCTTGTTGTGCTATTATTTTTTTTTTCCCCCTTCCCATGTGCCATGGTGTCTTTATACGATATCTGAATGCCACAGTAGTATAGCAATGGATAGCACAGTTGGTGAGCAGCCCATTCACCTGAACTATTCACCCGATTTCTAGGGCGGGCCTGAATACCATTTTATTCTTTGGGTACTTGTCGGTGTTTTCCATTTGACGACACAGATCGTGCTCACTGGTTTTCTCTTGCTCGAGCGCATATGGCCACAGACATGAATTGTGTGACTTCATGGATGTGATGGCATGTCGATCTTTTTTTTATGTGTCGCCAACGCGCTGTTTTGAATTAGCATGGTCACACATAAATAGACCGCTAGTTTAGCTTGCCTGAATCAACCTTGTCATTTGTCAGTAAAACCGAATCATCTTGCTAATCGATCGGGCGCCTTCTTAACGAAAACATACCGCGTTGATCAAACTAAACGTGTCGACTGAATCTAATGTAGTACAAGCCACCTTTGCAAATAATTGACATTCTAAGGTAAGACAAAATAGTGACATCGTGTGGCATGTATCTGAATTCACTCCTGGTTACAATCGACTTAATGCCATTTTGGGTCATAGAAAATTCACTGTTACATAGCTTTTGGGGGTGGACCAAAAGTTCATCCAAGAATGTGAAAAAAAAAAGAAACACGGCGCCCGTGTGTTTTAGTTTGGACTTTGCTCTCTGGGTGTTTTGCGACGTCGTTTGTCTGGTGGCTGGGTCGCGTACGGGTGCAGCTGTTCAACAGAAGGCAAGCGCTCCGCTAATCACCCCGACGGACCCCCCGGCCCGGCCCGACTCCTGTGAGACACGCTGTCCCCGCCGCCGCCGTCCTGTACAACCACCAGCTCTGAGGAGGAAGGTGGAGGTGGAGGTGGCGGAGGTGGAGAGAGGTGGATGAGGAGGAGGAGGGAGAGGGAGGTGGAGGAGGACATGGGAGGAGGGGAGGTGGCGCAGGACGTGTTTTCTTTTTCTAATTTAATCAGAAGCATGTCCATAGAAGTACCAGGTCAAGGTTATTCTATGTAATATCTGTTGTATCGTGACATATCAATATATTTATGTCCACTATAATTCATCAAGACTTTTAAAATGACCATGACAATAGATTTGCATTATCAATTAGGATTTGTGCACTAATGGTTATTTATGCTCCATTTGTGATCCACAAATGGACAGTGATCAATTAGCTTAATTGATCACTGTTATTGAAACAAAGCTAGCTGTACTCCACCCCCCCCCCCCCCAACCTGCGGACAGTAGCGAGTCGAAACCGAGCAACCTGACTGACTGATGGTACTGCTGGTGCCTGCGGTTAATGTTGCGTCTTTAATCCGTTCACGTTCCCCTCCGGAGTTTCGACGTCTCATTCTCAACACGCCAGCGATGCCCCCAGAGAGACGGATAAGCCGTCGCAAAAGAACGCGCCTCGCTCACCAGAAAAAACGACAGCTGGAATTTAGCTGTTGTCTTGCCTAATTTTCCTCTCACCGTTTCTGTCTCTGTACCGCAGAGATATTGATTGTATTTGTCGCGAAAGGGATGGCTATCATTTATCACCATAAGCCCGCAATGCCATGTTGTTTCGTTCCTAATTTGACACATTCTCTCGTGAAAAGAAACTGCAAGGTAGCCATTTTGGGAATATGGAATGAAGAAAGAAGGTGCTATAAAAAGCGTGATTTTTAATAAAAACGCACGGTTAATATGTCAATTATGATGTCGTTAAGGTTAAGGTGACTTCGGTGAGTCAAACGGACTGATCTCGATGTGTTGAGGTACATTTTTAGGCATTTGGAATAGACTTGTGCGTGGATGGATGGAGACATACTGTAGGTGGATGGATATTGCCTTTGTTGATATCCTGGGCAAACACCTTCATCACAGCATTTAAATATTTATTAGTTTATCTTCTTTGACTTTTTTTGAAGATTTCCAGGAGAATGAAACTGTCGGTCCGTTCTCTCCTCTTCTCTCTCCTTGTCGTTCCTGAACTGGCTACCTCACTCCTTGTAACTCTTCTCCTCTTCTTTGTTCTCGCTCTGCCTACTCTCTCACTCTCTACTCTCTCACTCTTACTCTCACTCCTCACTCTCTCTACTCTCACTCTCTCACTCTCTCCACTCTCTACTCTCTACTCTCACTCTCTACTCTCACTCTCTACTCTCACTCTATCACTCGCTCACTCTTCACTCTCTACTCTCTTACTCTCTCACTCTCTACTCTCTCACTCTCTACTCTCTCCTCTCTCACTCTCTACTCTCTCACTCTCTACTCTCTCACTCTCTACTCTCTCACTCTCTACTCTCTCACTCTCTTACTCTCACTCTCTTACTCTCTCACTCTCTCTCCTCTCTCTCCTCCTCTCTCCTCTCCTCCTCTCTCCTCTCCTTCTCCTTCTCCTCTCTCTCTCTCTCCTTTCCTCTCCTCTCCTCTCCTCTCCTCTCCTCTCTCCTCTCCTCCTCTCTCCTCTCCTCTCCTCCTCTCCTCTCTCTCTCTCCTCTCCTCTCTCCTCCTCTCCCTCTCTCTCTCTCTCCTCTCTCTCTCCTCTCCCTCCTCTCCTCTCCTCTCTCTCCTCTCTCCTCTCCTCTCCTCTCTCTCCTCTCTCTCCTCTCTCTCTCCTCTCTCCTCTCTCTCCTCTCTCTCTTTCTCCTCTCCTCCTCTCTCCTCTCATCTCCTCCTCCTCTACACATCTCATCTCTCCTCCTCTACATCTCATCTCCTCCTCCTCTACACATCTCATCTCCCTCCTCCTCATCTCCTCATCTCCTCCTCTACACATCTCATCTCCTCCTCCTCTACACATCTCATCGCCTCCTCCTCTACACATCTCATCTCCTCCTCCTCTATACATCTCATCTCCTCCTCCTCTACACATCTCATCTCCTCCTCCTCTACACATCTCATCTCCTCCTCCTCTACACATCTCATCTCCTCCTCCTCTACACATCTCATCTCCTCCTCCTCTACACATCTCATCTCCTCCTCCTCTACACATCTCATCTCCTCCGCTCTCCTCCTCTACTCGTTTTTCCTGTTCTCTCGACTCTGAATGAGGGCGTGTGTGTGCGCTTGCGCATGTGTGTGTGTGTGCGTGTGCGTGTGTGCGTGTGTGTGTGTGCTCTGGGTTCATAATGGAGTTTGCTGGTGGGGGAGCAGTTCTTTAAGATGCTGTCCACGGCCAGGGTGGAGGTGTGTGTGGGGCTGAGAGAGGAGGAGGGTCCGTGTTCTCTGCTCTTGGTATCTGATCTGTGGGTGTAGCGGGCAAATACTCCCCCCGTCTCTGGGGAACAGGTGGCAGCGAGTAAAATGTCTGACCTCTAACACCGTACACAATAGCATCAGAAACCCCACTTATAGCAGGGCTGTACAGTACATGTATACTTGACCTGAGCACAAGGGTGGTGGGTGTGTGTGGTGTGTGTGTGTGTGTGTGTATATATATATATATATATATAAAAATATATCCACACACACAGTTCGTTTTAGAATTTGATTTATTTTAGCAGTGTCAAACCTCTCTTTCTCTATCTGTAAATGACAATTTGATTAATTATTATATAGTTATTTCGAAATATCTATTTTACATAACCCTAACCCATTTCATTTTATCGTTCCATTCTTTCCACATCTTCTTTGCTTATTTCTCAGTCCATTTCTGTAGTGCCTCTGAGCCACGGCAGTAACGGTTGTGTGGGGTTTTCTCCCCGAGGTCGCCGGTAGAGAGAGACCAGGGGAAGATGAGACAGCCCCCTCCATGTTGTGATTAATACCAGCTGAGGATGTAATGAATAGTTTAATTAAGGCCCACGCGCCAAGATTCATCGACTCATTGGTTCGCCGGTCAGGTTCAAAGGGCGGGGGGGGGGGGGCGGGGTTTGCCTCACGCCTCGCCAACTAATAAATGAAGCACCACCCGCCGAGCTGGCATTGGTTTTCACCGGGACGTCGGCGGTCATTAAACGGCACCGCCTGTTCATGGCATTTGGAGCTTTTTTTTGTTAATTTTAGTTTCACGTTTTATCCAGTGAAATAATCACTCAATGGACGCTCCTTTGATTTCTGTTGTCTGTCCCTGACTGCTATCATAGGTGGTGAATACTGTATGCAGTAGTACTTCTGCTATATGTGGTACTACTACCATTATGTGATAACTAGTACTACTATATGTGGTAACTACTACTACTGTATGGGGTTACTGCTACTACTACTGCTACTACACTGATATGTAGTTACTACTACTGCTATGACTACTACTACTACCATATATGGTTACTACTACTATGTGGTTACTACTACTACCATATATGGTAACTAACTACTAGTACGACGACAACTATATGAGGTTACTACTACTATGTGTGATAACTATTACTACTATTTGTGGTAAGTACTGTATGTGGTTCCTACTATATGTAGTAAGTATTATTATCCATTCTAACTGCTCCTTTTATATGTAGTAACCTCTCTGGAAGTGATACCTTGGCCTTAAACTTAAAGGAATCAATCAGCCAAATCCAAAAAATACCACCAAAGGACCACAGATGACAACAGAATATTAAAAAAATAAAATGTGGAGAGGGACACACACGCACACACACACACACACACACTCCTCCCCGCCGCCGACCTCCAAGTGTGTGAAGGCCCATTTGTCCTCCCACCATTAAACTCTGCTGGCCGTAACAAACCTATCGACATCGGAACCCCGGTGATGCTAATGGGGTCCTGCTTCCACGCGCACCGGCAGAGTCCGCACTGCCCACTGGATCACTCTATTGAGTGTCTGTGTAATTACACTCACTCCGAACACACCGGGGTAGAAATTAAAGCGGGGCCGATCTATAGACGCCGGTCTGAACAAATAGCTCCTCCAATCAGCGCGACAAGCCTTAATGTTTCTCCATTCTGCTCCGCGCTTGGACTGTCGCTTGCTAGTTTCAGACCGTTGGCCGTGTCCCGTTCCTCGTCTGGTTCACTCAAAGCTGGAAAACCGGATCGATACTGGAATAGCCGACCGACTCCTCTAATTACATTGCAAGGAAATTTGGTTGATTCACGAGTGCATCGGCTTGTTGGGGCCGTAACGAGTTGAACAGGGAGCCTCCGTGGCATTTTCAATGTGGAGTTCTCTGAGGTTTTGGTTGGTGTGGCGCGAGCGAGGAGGCCTGTCTGAATGCTAATGTGGTCTTGAGGATTGGTCGTGCGAGGCCTGGGCAGAGGGAGAGCTGTGTGTGTGTTTGTGAATAATGGATGGCTCAGCCTTCTCTATGAGCCCCCACAAACCCCCCCACCGCCTTGCTTCACAAGTGGTGTTGCACATTGTGCGTCTTGAATATCCCTGAACGGCCTACCCTCTCCCTGTAGACAAGGTCACGCGATTACCTCCGCAACTGCTCCTGCAGGAGTTATGGCGGCAGAAGGAGGGATGGATATTTGGTTAAAGGGAAACTTCTGGCTGGCTGAATTTGCCTCACCTGGCCTGAGTTAGAGTCTGGGGGCAGTGGGGCTACCCCCCTGTGTGTCGTCCAACCCCGGAGCTGGAGGCAGCAGCGGCATGGCGACGTCCTTGACGGATGCCACCCCCCTGACTATAATGCCGAAGGCGTCGGTGAACACGCGTGGCTTCTGTGCCGCGGTGACGGACCGCGATGATCCCACGGAGGCGGGCCTTCCATCGACGTCCAGGTCCCCCAAGGCGAGCCAGTCGGAAATCGAAGAAACCCCATGTGTGACCCCACCCCACACACACCCCATAGAAGCCCATTCAACATGAAACACATTAAACCACATGAAAACATGTAAAAACTCGATATCTAACTTCATCAAATTTTTAAAGGAGGATTTCTACACATTTTAAATGTTTAATTTGCAACCTCTCCATCAGAGGTGTTTTACAATGCAGCAGTGAGGAGGAACAAGAATGGCCATGGAGGAGGAGGAGGAGGAGAAGGCTGAAGGAGACATAGCAAGAAGAGATGGGGAGGTGAGCTGGATGAGGAGGAAGAGGAGGAGGAGGAGGAGAAGAGCAGCAAGGGTTGGAGGACAGGGAGGAGAGGGCGATAGGGGAGAGGTGGTGGAGGTTGAGGGGTAAGGAGAAGGGGGAGGATAAGGATGAGGCCAGTAGAAGGAGAAGAAAGTAGGGCCTGACCGATTTTCACTTTTTGCCACCAATACCGATTTTAGGTTGCTTTTAAACATGCAGTCCAAAAAGCCTGAATGTTTTATCAGCTTTTGCTGATTCTGTGTGTGTTTTAAACATGCCTTGCTCGACAGCACATCGCCTGACATAGTGCAGTGTCCCACCAGGTCTCAAGTGAATGCACCCTAGGTAGCAGCAGCCCCTGCCACGTGACTGCGCTCCTATCTCAATATACAGCGTATCGCAAGTAATAAAAGTAATACTCCCTTACCCAACTCCTTGGAAATGACCATCTTTTGTACTTTATGTGAGGTCTGTTGGCTGTGGGGTACTATGCACAAGCAGTTTGGAGACTTTTGGTCATGATTTTATACCTAAAGTTTTCGGATCAAATAATCTGATGGGCCTACTTGGACTACAGATCTGTGGAGTTTCACAGATCTAAGTGGGGAAAAACGGCAAGTCATCTACCATCATAAAGCGAGCCAAATCTATCAAAAAGCTCTACCTACTAATAACAGATTGGTGATTAGGTTAATAGATTACATTTAGTGTCTCTTTTCTTTTTCTGGCGATCCGTCATCCAGGAATAGCGTTTTTTCTTTGTATGCGCTTGGATAGCACTAGTGCTGCAGTGCAATTTTAACGTACAAACCACCATTTTTGTTTTATGACAATTTTAAGTACCCCCATGATGTGTTCAAAGCCATGTCTCTTAATTGCTTATGACAATGTTTCGCAATGACAGCACAGACACTGCCATACAGCCACGCTGTAATGTTCAGCACCACTCAAAACCTATATCAATTGTTTCCCACCCATTATATTAAACAAGACAAGACATAAAATGGAATCCTCCAATGTGTGACGTCCTTTCTACTATGGCAGCACCGGCCGACGTGGTGCTCTGTGGTTCATCTGGTCTGCATCCCGCTTTACAGTCAATCTTTGATGCCGTAACGGAGTTACGGATGGAAAAGTGAATCCGAAAGCAACTGACTTCATCCACACAGCACTTAGCCTACTTGTGATGTATAGTTTAGCATTTTTTTTTTTTTTTTAAGCTTTACTCAAATAAAGGCTGTTTAAACCAATTGAACAGTTTCAGAAATTAAATGGGGGAAATACGTCTCTGTTGCACCAGCCCTATTTTGAAATTAAACATGTTGGCATATTACCGCTATTACATTCTTCAGTGAGAACCCTGACACATTTTCAGGTCATATCGTGGCATTAAGCCTGCAAATTACATTGTTTCTTAAGTGCAATTTAACGAGACTGTCGGCCCTTCTAACGTGGAATTTTCACGGGTACCCAGAGACCCCCGGAACGCAAATTAGCCAACCAATATATCACTCGGGGCCCTATAAGAATGGTGGACATGGTGAGATGGGCAGAAAGGAGGAGGAAAAACAAGGGGTGGAGGAGAGGAAGGAGAGGTGGAAGCATAGGATGGAGAATAGCGGAAAAGGTGGAGAGGGGAGGAGTAGACTGGTATGTAAGCGACGGAGGGGAGGTTGAGCAGGACAGAGGGGGAGGAGGAGACAAAAGGAGGAGGAAGAGTGTTTGATTAGGGTGGGAGGAGGCAAAAGACTGAGAGGGAGACAGAACAGCGACGGTGGGGGGGTGGAACGTCAGGGGACAGGAAGGATGGAAATATACTCCAGAGAGGCATAACAAAGTAAGACAAACGGACAGTAGAGGACACGACGTTGCCGAAACAGACGGGAACAGGTGGCACACGGAGAGTTCATTAACCTGAAGGACAGGAGACCGTTGGCGCCTACATTCCTGTTGAGTTTGTCCTTGTAGAAGAGTCCCCACGAGGTGCGGGAAACGCGACCGGTGTGTGTAACTAACCAACTGGCCTTGTTGAGAGAAGGTCCACAGAGTACGGACTGGTGTGTAACCACCCAACGGGTCTTGTCGAGCATGTCCCCACGAGGGGAGGGAAAATAGGCCGGTGTGTTTCTAACTACTCCTCAGCAGGTTCAGGGAACATCTAGACCTTCAGGTCTGGTACCACGCTTGATCTCAACGCCGGTTTGGATCCTATTTGCCCATGGGAGATATTTTTGAACAAGCTTCCAGCAACTCGAGCATAGACGAGTCCAGATATCGCTAAAACTGCCAAGCAGAGCAACATTGAGAAGAAGAAGAAAAACAGGCAGAGAGGTACACGAGGGGAGCTTCGAAATAAGTTGAAATCAGTTACACATTGTGTATTCAGCAGCCCAATCTTCTTATGTGGCTCATTAAACGTGTGATTTGTGCAAAGAACATCTGGTACTTTCACCATAGTGGTTGGCTGTTCTAATCCTTCACTCCAAGTCTGGGATGAACGCTGTCAGATTAATGTTCTTTTCCCCTTTTTTCCTGACAGTCAAATAATACAGAGGTCGGACTCAATGAGGTGTGAGATGTTGCTACAAATGTATTGAGTAAGTTTAGAGGAAGTTTAGTGGTTAGGGTGTGTCCCAGCTAAAGGTACTATGTGTACGTAGCCCAACCTCCAGGCATCCTTGAGCAAGATGCCCATCCCCCCCCACCCCACTCCTTAATGTATCTGAACTCACTGTGAATTGCTTTGGATCAGTGCTAATTAATAGTTAGTTAGACAACGCTCATGTTTCAAAGTGGTATACACCATTATGATGTCACCCAGTTTTCACTAAGCTTGGTTCTTCCTCTTTTGTTTTCTGCAGAAGAGCTCCGCAAACTCAGCTGGTCTGGCATCCCGAGACAGGTTCGACCAATCACATGGAAGCTGCTCTCGGTGAGTCATTAACACAATAATGAATTGATTAATTTGTTGTTAGTTGGTTGACTGTATGTCTGATAGTATCATATCTGTGGGGCACACAAAACTGCAGATGCACACGCACACACACACACGCACACACACACACACACACACACACACACACCACACACACACACACACACACCCACACCCCAACATTCATTTATAGATCACAGATAATAGTAATAGTGCCATACGTTGTGCAGACAGCTGCAAAATAATACGAAAGACACGCACACGCATACACACTAACGGCGAGATAAACACAGACATGGGCTGCGCGTTCTCAGGCACACACACACACACACACACACACTAAAGCGGGATAAACACAGAGATGTGGTGCACATTCACACACACACAGACACACACACAGACACTGCCGCACCACCATTATCTTGTCAGTTGACAACTCCCTCCCTTTTGATGCATTGAGTCCAGTGACAATTTTTCATCTTTTTTTTTTTTTTCTCCTCGTCTGCGGTTCCTTTTTAAAGTGTTGTGCGAGGAAAAAGGCTTGCGAGGAAGCAGTAATGTATTCACAAGGCGGCATCAGTAATGCATTCACAGGCCGCGTGTCTGTGTTTACTCATTAAGCCAGCGCCGGCTTCCCCGTCTGTGGAGGAAACACAAGCTTTGTGAAAACTACAACACTTCCATTAATTACCGCACACTAGCTAATGTAGCACGCTTCACGCGCGATTAGGGCTGTGTGTGTGTGTGTGTGTGTGTGTGTGTGTGTGTGTGTGTGTGTGTGTGTGTGTGTGTGTGTGTGTGTGTGTGTGTGTGTGTGTGTGTGTGTGTGTGTGTGGTGTGTGTGTGTGTGTGTGTGTGTGTGTGTGTGTGTGTGGGGTCATGACTGAGTGGGTGCCAGTGGGTGTGTTTCCGATGCAGTGTGTTTGTTTCCAAGGCAATGTGTGTTTTCTGTTTGTGAAGCGTGTGTGTGTTTACACCTGTCAGTGAACCTTTCGATAAGGTTTGAACTTGGCCCTTGGCTTACCTGCCCTCTCTCTCTGCTTGGTAAATACTCTTTTAAAGCTGTTCTACACAGGTCAAACTGCTCTGCTTCACATACAGAGACAGAGAGAGCTTTGTTTACATATTTCTTTGCAATAGAATATCTGCAACTAAATGTTACAGAAGCCCACAAATATACATTTTAAAAGTATTTGGAATTCGAAATCATATTTGGATGCAAAATTATACACAAGCTGTGCAACGTGCATTTATGAAGTGCTTGTCGTGCCACACAGAACATTTAGTTTTGCATACTGCGTGTGGCCGTGTGTAGACGTAACACTATATGATCACGTTAAACCATACACTCAAGTCTACACTTACGTGATTGTCTGATACGGAGGGAGCCATCTGATTGGCTAGAGGCTTTTGAAAAAAATGAAACTAGTCACAGCAGGGGGAAAAACACAGCAGAAACCCACACACAAATGCAATGTTGCGTGTGGCACATCAAGCACTTCCATGTATAAGACATTTACATTTTGCAGACGCTTTTATGACTTTCAATAAATTCATTTGTCCCAAGAGTGAGACAATACGATGGTAGGGAACGGTTTCAATAGAGTCTCATAGTCGAAGTTTAAAGCATTCATAATTGCTGGGTTAATACAACAAGTTTCAAGAGCAATTATACTCCTTGAATCTTGAAGTGCCCATAATTGCTAGGTTGACAGCAAAATAGCTAGGGTAAGGACAGCAAGCATAAGAACAGCAAGATAGCTAGAATAA
The DNA here is from genome assembly GCA_002895965.2 of Coryphaenoides rupestris. NCBI lineage: Eukaryota > Metazoa > Chordata > Actinopteri > Gadiformes > Macrouridae > Coryphaenoides > Coryphaenoides rupestris. The sequence continues at coordinate 84,744 of PIJE02000986.1, read as the reverse complement.
AATGCTACACGGTGCGAAGTACTGTTTTTAAAGGATCAGGAATCACAGAGGGAATGAGATTCAAACCCTGTTTGGGTAAGTGGGAGTGAGTCAAGACAAGCAGTTGGTAAATGCAGGTTCAACAGTTTGTAATATGTTTTTGATTAAAATTGCAATTAGGCAGCCTCACCTGGCCCGAGTTAGAGTTTGGGTTGGGTGAGGCTAAACCAGCCATCATCATACACATTCAGGAGAGAGCTAGCATGCTAGCACTTACCATCTGCTCTGCCTACTTTCAACTAGAAACTGGGCAGTAAACCAGTTCATTGCCCCCATTTTATTAAATACAGAACTACAGCTAAAATCAAATCTTTCAGCATGTTTTTCTGTTTCTAGTGTCTGTACGATGTATGAAATAGTCAGGATTAGGCCTTAAGTATACCTTGCTATATGCCTTAATCTCATATACTACTTCATAAACATCCTTATTCCTGAACCTTATCTTTTGGTTGGTCTGTTGTGTCAACGCGTGCACACATTACATTGCCACATTCACCTCTCTGTGTCTCTCTGCAGGCCTACTACTGTGCTGTAGTTTTATTATGTGCTTCATACAATACAGTAGTCATCTATGCTGTCATACTTCTGCCTGCAGCAACATACTGTCCATCTCTCTCTCCTCTCCCCCCTTCCTCTCTCTCTCTCCCTCTCTCCTCTCCTCTCTCTGCACTCTTCTCCTTCTTTGTCTCCCTCTCTCCTTCTTTATATCTTTTTCTCTCACTCGTCGTCTCCCCCCTTTTCACCGTTCTCATCGAGTCTCTCTCTCTCTCTCTCTCTCTCTCTCTCTCTGTCTCTCTGTCTCTCTGTCCTCCTTCCTCCCCCGAGCCAAACCTGCATCAAACCAGTAAAACCAGCCCCCCCCAACCCCCACTGTCTCCCCTCCCAGCCCAGCCCCCCCCCCCCCCCACCCTCCGTATCATTAGTCAGAGCAGGGGAAGAAGCAACAACAACAACAACAATAAACAACCACCACGACTGAAAAACAGAGAAACCGAAAAACGCTGATCAGTTTACTTGGTAGTGGCAACAGGTTGCCCTCGGCAACAGATCCATCCGGTTGAACTTGCTGGTACTTAGGAAATAATAATTTTTATTCTAACCATTTTATGCTATTAATTTGAAGGTCGCTCCGCACCCAAGCCTGGAGGGTGGGAGGGAGGGAAGGAGAGGGAGGGAGAGAGGGAGGGAGAGAGGGAGAGAGAGGGAGAGAGAGGGAGAGAGAGGGAGAGAGAGAGAGAGAGAGAGAGAGAGAGAGAGAGAGAGAGAGAGAGAGAGAGAGAGAGAGAGAGAGAGAGAGAGAGAGAGAGAGAGAGAGAGAGAGAGATGCCTTTCTTGCGTTGCGGGCCCCATGGGGATGTGTACTGTTGCTAATGGAGTGTAGCTGGGAAAAGTGTATGGGGGTATGACTCGGGTACCAGAGGTACGATGATACTGGGTGAGAGAGGGCTAACCGCTCAGAGGGATGTGGTGATGCGTTTGTGATGTGAAATGTGCTTCTCTTTCTTACCATGGCACCAGGTTACCACATAGTACCATATAGGCTGCTACTTGATGCTATTCTATCGTATGAGCAAGCAGGGCTGTGATTATAGAGTGGTAGGCTTTTATAATAATAATAATAATAATAATTATAATTACAAGTTTAAATATATAGTACCATTCAAGAAGAAACATCACAAAGTGCTTCACAAAAGCAAATAATAGACAAAGCAACAGACATTTTATATATACAGATATACTGTACATATATATATATATATACTGTATAAATACTCAAAAAGAAGCAAGATAAACAAAAGCAAGTCTAAACAGGTGGCGCTTGAGCTGCTTCTTGAAAGTGTCCCCATATCTCAAGTCCAATAGGAGAGGGTTTAGAAAGTTTAAGAGCTACAACCAAAAAGCACACAGTCTCCATTAGTCTGAGGCTCTAGCCTGGAGCGAGAAACAACCAGTACACCCTGATCAGAGGACCTCACTTTCCTGCTGGGATGAAATGGCTGCAGTCGCTCTTTAACGCAGGCAGGTGCCTGACCATGCAATGTTCTGAATGTGATTACAAGGATCTTGTACTGGATTCGGAAATTGATGACGTCAGGAATGGCGTTGCATGAGGTCTTTTGGTCAGGAGCTTGGCGGCAGCATTTTCGACCATTTTGTAAGCCATTTAGTGACGTCTTGCTAAGACGGGTGAAAAGGGAATTACAGTAATCAAGACGGGAGGAAATGAACGTGTGAATAGTCATCTCCATCTCAGCTCTGGACATGATGGGCCTGAGTTCAGTGAGGTTTCTCAGCTGGTAGAAACGGGAGCGAACCAAGCAATGCTGGTCAAGACTCAAAGCCTGGCCTTGATTTAACAGAAGAATGAAGAAGCCAAGACGTTCCATCACCTTCGATTTTATTCAGTTTTATCAGTATTTAGCTGAAGATGATCTGCCATGCAATTTTAATAGTTGATGCAGTTTAGTAGAACAGAGATTTGAAACATTTTGAGGCTGAAACACAATGTATAATTGAATATTGTCTGCATAACAACAGAAAGAGATGCCACTGAAATTGCTTATCTGCCCGAGAGGAAGGTAATGCAATGCAAACGGCATCAGGCCCAGGACAGATCCCTGGGGAACACCACAAAACAGAGATTCAGTTGATGAGGCATAATTATGAACTGTACCCGAGAAAGTCTTGTCTGACGGGTACGGGAAACACCAAACCAAAGCTGATCCAGAGAAACCCACCCACTGCCTGAGGCTCTCAGTCTCTATACGGTGGTCCACAGTATCACAGATTTAATGGTTCCAATACAATACAATTTGTGTGGGTTTTATGTCATTTATCTTGCCAACAATGTTGCTGTACTCACCAACTGAAGAAATTGGAAAAACTGGTCATGTAGGAGAGACGATGTTTCTGATGGTGTCAAACAGGATTTTGGGATTACATTGACTATTTGATATAAAGTTAGAAGAAGTAGATGTATGTAGTTCTGCCATCCCTCACTATGTCATTAAAATCCATCCATTTAAATGCTGATCGCAAACTCTGACGCGTTAAACTCTGAAAGGACGCAGTAAACTGTTGTATTCATGCCGATGACGACCAGATAATGCAGTAAAAAAACAAGGAGCCCCACCTAATCTGTTACTGCCACCAAACAATGTTCCAAAAGCATAGTAGGCATATTTGCCTACTAGACATGTATGCTCTGTGTGATTTGTATTTGTTGTGAATACAATTTTCTGATTGTATTAGTTTTTTTATTTGTACACTTTCAACATACATGCATATAACCATAATTATAACCATATAACACCAAACACAAGTTTAACACTACAATGTGTTTCTCTGGAACCCACTACAATTACCACCTGTGGGTCCCGGGGACTCATTACATTGAAAACCTATCACTGCAAACTTGTAGATGGATGGATTTCCACAAACACTATTCTACAACAGGCTTATTTAAATGAGTGAATAATGTCGTTCATACAGGGTGAGCTATTTAACAAAGGCGCCAATCTAGTTTTTGCAGGAGCAACTTTATCCATGACTGAAAGATGGTGCTCATTAGAAGATTGCGCTTGAGAATCAAGATACACAATGTGTCTCAAAATCTGTCTTTCATTCTCACTCTCCATTCTCTGTCACTCTCCAACCGCTCATTAAATGGAAATGAGACACATCGTGTGCACTGAGGTTTCAGACCTACATGCCACTCTATTACTGTACTTCAATCTGTTATCAGTGAACTCTACTTTTCTTTGCTCCATTTGACTCTCTTCTGTCTCTATTGCTGAGCTGCTCCACTTGGACTTCCAATCTTTTCTCATTGTTTAGTTTTTTGTGTAACTATAAAGGAAAGAACTGGAATATAATAAATTGCCTTGGCCGTAATCGCTTTCTTCACGTGAGCGTGGGGTCATCTGATATGTGGTCGCAGGTGATTGCTGACTGATGATTTAGGTAAAAATAAGGTTTAAAAAGAGGTCTTGTAAAGGGTCCTATATATATGACGGCCTAATGATTTATAGCCACAAGCTAACTTTTTTTTTCACACACACACACACACACACACACACACACACACACACACACACACATTTTTTTTCACACACACACACACACACACACACACACGCGCACACACGCACACACACACATCAATTAATGTGGTCATGGAACCCTGTTCTCCTGCACATGTCTATAGAACCTTACCTGATAGCATATGGAAGATGCTAGGCTAGGCCGTGCTAGTGCTGTGATGATGGTGCCGTTGTGTACAGAACCCTGCCTGATGATAGCGCCTGGAGGATGCTACGCTAAGCTGTGCTAATGCTGTGGGGGTGGTTCCAGTATGTTGCTTACCTGTTAGCATCTGGAAAATGCGAGCCTAGGCTATGGCACCTGGACAAGACTATGCTAGACCATGCTAATGCTGAGGTAGTGGTTCCATTGTGTACAAGAATGCACCTTTTTAACACCTGAACAATGCTAGGCTAGGCCTAATGCTGTGGTGGTGTTGGTAATGTCATATGCACACACTCTCTACCACACAGAAAATGCATATTTAAAACTTTTAAATGAATAAACATATTAATTTGAATGCAAATGTGTTGCTTTTATGTAAAGTCAACTCTAAACACGTTTCTGCTTTAATTGGGAGGAGTGGTACTAAAAAAAATAAGCCTTAATTGTATTTAAATAGTTTTCACTCTATCCCATTATGCTTTGAATTTCGTGTGTGTGTGTGTGTGTGTGTGTGTGTGTGTGTGTGTGTGTGTGTGTGTGTGTGTGTGTGTGTGTGTGTGTGTGTGTGTGTGTGTGTGTGTGTGTGTGTGTGTGTGTGTGTGTGTGTGTGTGTGTGTGTGTGTGTGTGTGTGATGCCGATGATACATACTGTTCCTTAAAGCTTGAGGGTTTGAAACTTTCTTGGTACACTTTTTAAAAAATGTGTTCTAAATTCTAACAAAGAAAAATCTAAAAATTCTTCATCCTCTCAGTACCCTGTCTTTCGTTTTATTGTTTCTTTCTGTCTAATCTGGTCTCTCTCTCTCTCTCTCGCTCTCGATCTCTCGCTCTCTCTCTCCCTCTCCCCTGTGTTTCTCGCCCCAGGGTTACCTTCCTGCCAATGCAGACAGGAGGGAGTGCGTTCTCCAGAGGAAGAGGCAGGAATACTTTGGATTCATCCAGCAGTACTATGACTCCCGCAATGATGAGAACCACCAAGATACCTACAGACAGGTACAAATATACATAAATATACACATATGTATAAATATATATACTGTATGTACTGTATGTGTATATATATATTGTATATAGTAACCAGTAATAACACCACCAATATATAGGATATTCTATATGCACATATCTTGTCTCGAAAGTGACAAGACGTACTCGGCATTCATACAAGTAATGGGATGAATACGTACATGACTACTGCTGTTGTGTGAATCCCCTGTGTGTGTTCCAACTGTCCGAACGCAACGTCAGATCCATATAGACATTCCTAGGATGAACCCCGAGAGATTGGTTCTACAGCCCAAGGTGACTGAGGTAAGACCCGGCGGGGCACCGGAGCGCACCAGACCGGACTGGTCAGTAGCATGTCTCCCAGCGGCACTCTGCTCCGGCCCTGGTTATGATCCAGTCCAGCTCTGAACCCACTAACTATCCCTCTCTCTCTCTCTCTCCTTGTATTACTCAATGTGACTCTGTCTGTGATTCAAAGCTAACCTGCCCGATGCCCATTTCTTTTTCCCCCCTCTCTCTCTCTCTCTCTCTCTCTCTCTCTCTCTCTCTCTCTCTCTCTCTCTCTCTCTCTCTCTCTCTCTCTCTCTCTCTCTCTTCTCTCTCTCTCTCTCTCTCTCTGCAGATTCACATTGACATACCAAGAACTAATCCTCTTATTCCTCTTTTTCAACAAGCTTCTGTCCAAGAGGTGAGACCTTCCTGTTTGACACACACACACACACACACACACACACACACACACACACACAGAGCACAGTCAGAAGAGTCAGGAAGTTGTATGGGAAGCATGTTCTAAACTACTGCCGACTAAACGTCTCTAGTCTTTGCAGTCAAAACCGTGTTTCAACAAGCTTCCGTCAACAGTGGTCAATACTGTGGTGACTTGATGTCTCAGCCCGTGTGCGAGGGTGTGTGCTGTTAACTTGGTAGACCAGGGATGCCAAACATGCGGCCTGCGAGCTGATCCAATCCGTTTGATCAAATGGATCGATTTCTTCTTTCTTATTGATTTCTTCACTTCATCCATAATGACACAAAAATCGGCAGCTCCTACAAATAACCACTAAGCTGCACGAGTTGCAAGAGTTCAATATGCATTTTTGGGATTTCAGGGACCTGGAGATGGACCTGACTGGGTGGCTTTTGCCTCAATAATCCTATTCAGTTTTGAACATGGATAGGATCTTAAGAGGCATTTTCAGTTGTGGACATACAGTAAATAGGTCAAACCTCAGGTTCCAACATGCAAGTTACTGAGGAATCAACAGGAATAAAACAACTCTGTCTAAATATAGTTTTATTATGGTAGTGAGACATGTTAAAGCTGTGCAGCGCAGTGAGAGTACATCTTCATTCATATCAGAAGTGTTTTTTTCATGTTTTTGTTTTGTTAAGACCCCNGGTTTTTGTGGTGTAGAGAAAACACTTTGCAGCGGCCCAGGTTCCATTGTGACCTGCAGTTCTATTCTCTTCTTTCAGCCCACTTTCCTGTCTTTCTCTTCACTGTCCTGCACGTAGAGGCACAAAACAAGTCTGGATGTGTGTGTGGTTGGTGGCGGGTTCAAGCAGCCACCTGATGCTGATCAGTCTGGGGCTGGTTGAGGCCGTACAACTGTGATGCATTGACCAATCAAGCCATCTCCACACACACACACACACACACACACACACACACACACACACACACACACACACACACACACACACACACACACACACACACACACACACAAGGGGCGCTGACATGTTGGCATTTTCCACCTGCTCTGCCTGCGAAACAAACTCCAACTCTGCGATAAACCGTTTTTCACAACATCTACCCGCGTCGTCATTGGAGATGCCCAACAAAGCCACTTTACTGGCATGTGGTCGTCACTATTGCCACACTCCACTAAGGTGACCTTGATGGGGCTTCTCTGTGTGGTGACGGCTGGTTAACATTTGGGATTTCAAGCAGAAATACGATTTGGAACTATTTGACCATTCTTCGAACATTAGACCATTCGGCATAGCTAAAATGGTTAAATGAATTCAACCAGATGAGTCAAAATGGTTTCAAAATGTCCCAAATGGATATAATATAAAATTAGTTGTTTAGAAGTACTGTACTGTATATCCCGCTAGCTTTGCAACAGTTAAAAGCCAGTAAAAAAACTACATTGGCAGTGTAGCTCCGGTGTGACTTTTTTTTGCAAACCTACCAAACGAGTATGCGAGCAAATTTGGGCCGTGTATTCGTTTACACTTTTTTTGGGTATTTCTTGCATCGCTACCGCTTTCAGCTAACCCATATCACAGCACCGCAGCAAATGCTATACTACCCCCGTGGAGATCGTGTGAAAACAAAGGAACTGTCTTATTTTTAAGATGGTAGTTGCATAATCTACTATTTGAACTATTTGAACATTTGCAAATCACGACCCATATAACATACAACTGGTCAACCATATGTTGGTCAACCATATCTTGGCCATTCGATGCACACGTGTTAACTGGGGATGCGTCATGATTGGCCAATGATTGGTCATGGTTGGCCAATGTGCCACCTCACCTAGACCTAGTGTCTAATCAGCATGACCCAGGCCAGGTGAGGCTGCTTCAACCGGCCACCAACCACACACACACACACACACTTCCCAAAAGGCCATGAAATATATATGAACCAAATAATACCAGTCAATACCATCAAACTACGTGCTGTTGACGAGACTTTGTGTAGCCAGTGTTTATAAGTGAGTGTTTCAGACACACGTCTTGTAACTCCCTCCGTTTCTACACTTGGGGGAAGAGAGAGATTTAGGGGAGATGAAAGAAAGTCAACAGATTTTGTTGGCATGTTGATAGAGCCTAGCTCTGTGCCTACAGATAGAAACACAGTCTCACAACCAGTTTAGACCACCCCCTGTAAATACTGTACATACATACTACACACTCTAAACTGGTGGACCGCCCTGTAAATACACATACTAGCTGATCAAAATTCTTATACCGGGTTATACTGGGTTCGATCCCTAATGGCATCCTCGAGAAAAATGTGAGTGTATGTCGCTTGAGAAAAAGGCATCCGCTAAATGACTTTTGTAGTAAGTGGAAGCAATTTGATTGGTATTATTTAACCACTTAGAGAACGTGTGTGTGTGTGTGTGTGTGTGTGTGTGTGTGTGTGTGTGTGTGTGTGTGTGTGTGTGTGTGTGTGTGTGTGTGTGTGTGTGTGTGTGTGTGTGTGTGTGTGTGTGTGTGTGTGTGTGTGTGTGTGTGTGTGTCAATTTACGGTCGATCACCACTTATGCTGTTTGGGTCGTGTCTAAAAATGTACACTCATTCATGTCACTATCTCGCCTCGGCCCGGTCTCTCCCCACGGTGTCGACTTTGATTGGGAAGAAGAGGGAGGAAGTAAAAACAAATAATAAGGGGAAATAGGGGGACAAAGTGAGAAATTGAGTAAAGAAGAGAAAATGGCAGAGAAGAAAGAAAATGGAGTGATGGAGATGGGCAGAGAGAGAGGAGAGAGTGAGGAGAAAGCAAAAGGAGAGCAAGAGAGAGGGTGGCATGGGAGACATGAAGGCCCGACTTGCATAAATGAGGGAAGCGCCATTGCTTTGAATAGACTCTGGGCAGTGGTGTAGCACAGTGACATTTGCCCCCAGTGCCACCCGGCTTATTCTGATTCTATTGTTGATAGGGTTTGAGGGGCCGGGGGGGGGGCGGTCACACCACACGGGGGCCCTTCACTGCCTTCTCTGGGCCGGCCTGCCTGCGTCCAGATTCGCATCACTGTGACCTACAGAGAAGGAAAACACAGAGTCTCAGGGAACTCTGATTCAGACGACTGACACTTTACATCACAATAAAAGTGTGTGCATAAGAGTAAAAAAACAACAACAACAACAAACCAATACAAAGTCGCATTGAAACATTTAAATGCATGAACTAAGAGGCACAGGAGAGGTGAGGAGAGTTGGATGTTTTGAGTGAGATGTACATATAAATACATATATTATTACTGTATCCCAACCCTGGCCCGCAGATAATTATGGGGTGATCATAAAGTAAGGTAATAGTCAGGTAATAATAGTATTTAAATTAGTAGACTTCACATGATATTGTGATATTGTGATCAAAGGTATTAATCTTTGTGTTGTGTAGCATTTATCACAATGAATGATTGTGATAAGGAGCAGGTAGGGTTAGACAGTGAATAAAGAGACAGGTCATTAAGGAGCAGGTAGGGGTTAGACAGTACAGATGCAGGTCATTAAGGAGCAGGTAGGGGTTAGACAGTACAGATGCAGGTCATTAAGGAGCAGGTAGGGGTTAGACAGTACAGATGCAGGTCATTAAGGAGCAGGTAGGGGTTAGACAGTGAATACAGAGACAGGTCATTAAGGAGCAGGTAGGGGTTAGACAGTACAGATGCAGGTCATTAAGGAGCAGGTAGGGGTTAGACAGTACAGATGCAGGTCATTAAGGAGCAGGTAGGGGTTAGACAGTACAGAAGCAGGTCATTAAGGAGCAGGTAGGGTTAGACAGTGAATAAAGAGACAGGTCATTAAGGAGCAGGTAGGGGTTAGACAGTACAGATGCAGGTCATTAAGGAGCAGGTAGGGGTTAGACAGTACAGATACAGGTCATTAAGGAGCAGGTAGGGGTTAGACAGTGAATACAGAGACGGGTCATTAAGGAGCAGGTAGGCATCTGTTTGGGAGTGTGGTGTATACTAAAAAGTAAACTTTGAAGTTCAACCTTGGTTAAATGTTAATAAATCCTCCCTCAGCTCTGAACCTGTTTCTCATTTCATTCTAATCTGTTTGAGATTCCTCACCTTTTCTCCTTCACGTCTCCGCTTGCATGCTAACGCCGCTAACCGCGCACGCTGTCGCTACGCTCCGATGCTTCCTACATCGCTCATGGAAATCAACCAAGCAGATATATTACCTGATAAATGGCTGGTGGGAAAATGTTTGATTTCAAGTCATTGAATGTACATCTTTTTATCCAGGTTCAGCATATCATTATACACAGACGTATTTTTTAATCTATTACGTGTCACAGATGGAATAATAATAATATGGGGGCTATGCTAGGCGAGGCCGCTGGTAACTACCTGGCAGCCATCTTGGGTCTGGCCTGTTGGCCATTATTCAAATTCAAAGGGTGTCCCCGGCACCTCTGAGTCCAAGTTGAGACTAGCTTTGTGTTGATACTTTGATGCAAGATTAAGTGTGTGTGTGTGTGTGTGTGTGTGTGTGTGCGTGCGTGTGCGTGTGTGTGTGAAGATCTTTGAGCGCATCCTGTTCATCTGGGCGATCCGCCACCCGGCCAGCGGCTACGTCCAGGGTATCAACGACCTGGTCACGCCCTTCTTCGTCGTCTACGTCTTCGAGTACATCGGTGAGTCAACGCTATCTCTTCCCTTCCTCTCTCTCGCTCTCTCGCTCTCTCTCTCTCTCTCTCTCTCTCCCTCTGTCTGGCTCCTCTGCATGAAACAGACATGGAGACTGCAGCATTAAAGTCAGGGGCATATTGTCTAATGGAGGAGGGGGTGTAACACGGCCGTTCTCAAGGGTCAGATGTGGTATTGATGGTCCTTGTAGTTGTAGGGTACATTAAGTGGGGGTTAGATGGTGAATAAGGAGACAGGTTAGCCGTGGTAATCAATTTAATAAAGATGGGACATTTCGTAGACCTAGTTGCAAAACACACACACACACACGCATGCGCATACGCCAACACACTTGCGTCACCAGTAATCACAAAAAAATAATTGGCTATCAGGGTTAGGACTTCGGAAATGCTTATTTATTAATTATTTGTTTTTAAAACCGGCAGCCCACACACATATGGATTTTAATTAGAATGTTTTCCTTACACGTCTCATCCGTCTGTTGTTTTCGGAACAAGAAATAAAGTTTGTTGATTGTATATTTTAGGATTTTAAGATTAATTGGTTGAAGCACCATCCGGCTGAAACCCTGTGCTACTATGTGTTTGTTTATATTCACTTAATTAACAAAGGCTGGCTGGTAGACATTTTGGAATAACACTATTATTTGTCAGCAAATGTGTATTTTTAATAATAAGCTCGATAATCGCTAACTACTTTACTGTTAAAGAGAACCATTTGGGGATGTGGCTGTCCTTTAAAGGCGGGGGCCTTGATGCTTGATTCTAGCACGTCGTCATTCGATTTGAATGATCTATTGTCAGTTAATTACTAATAATAATGAATGTTGGACAAGTAAGAAATAAGACAACAAATAAGAATTATTAACTTCATCAATAAACTTTTTCTGATTTTCTGACACTGTGTTGAGCGGCTACATAGACAAAGAATGAATTCATTGTATTAATCCCAGATGGGACATTTGTGTGTCACAACAAAAGTACATGACACTAATCAGAAGACCCTTTCAAAACATGAGCCCAAAACAGATTAGTGACGCTGGTGTGTGTGGGGTGGGCACTCGGTTATTATAGACAACACGGTTGTGCGTACAGTTGTGGTCAAAAGTTTACATACACTTGTAAAGAACTGCTGGAACACAGGTGTCAGTGTCCACAGTCAAGTGTGTTTTACATCACCATGGGCTGAGAGGCTGCCGTGCAAGAAGGAAGCCCTTGCTCCAGAAGCGGCACCTTAAGGCTCGACTGAAGTTTGCTGCTGATCACATGGACAAAGAAAAGGCCTTCTGGAGGAAAGTTCTGTGGTCAGATGAAACAAAAATGGAGCTCTTTGGCCACAATGACCAGAAATATGTTTGGAGGAGAGAAGGTGAGGCCTTTAACCCCAAGAACACCATGCCTACCGTCAAGCATGGTGGTGGTAGTATTATGCTCTGGGCCTGTTTTGCTGCCAATGGAACTGGTGCTTTACAGAAAGTAAATGGAATAATGAAGAAGGAGGATTACCTCCAAATTCTTCAGGAGAACCTAAAATCATCAGCCAGAAGGTTGGGTCTTGGGCGCAGTTGGGTGTTCCAACAGGACAATGACCCCAAACACACATCAAAAGTGGTAAAGGAATGGCTAAATCAGGCTAGAATTAAGGTTTTAGAATGGCCTTCCCAAAGTCCTGACTTAAACCCCATCGAGAACATGTGGACAGTGCTGAAGAAACAAGTCCATGTCAGAAAGCCAACAAATTTAGCTGAACTGCACCGATTCTGTCAAGAGGAGTGGTCAAAGATTCAACCAGAAGCTTGTGGATGGCTACCAAAAGCGCCTAATTGAGGTGAAAATGGCCAAGGGACATGTAACCAAATATTAGCATTGCTGTATGTATATTTTTGACCCAGCAGATTTGGTCACATTTTCAGTAGACCCATAATAAATTCATAAAAGAACCAAACTTCATGAATGTTTTTTGTGACAAAGAAGTATGTGCTCCAATCACTCTATCACAGAAAAATAAGAGTTGTAGAAATTATTGGAAACTCTGGACTGCCATGACATACATTTTCTTTACAAGTGTATGTAAACTTTTGACCACAACTGTAGGTCTGTAAGGCAGCAAGAACTGTGCTTACCTCTTGGCTCTGACCTCACCGCGGCCCGCCGCTAACAACCAATCAATGCGAGTGTGTTGGGAGCAGCTGTTTGATTAAGGCACAGGATTGAAACGTAAGGAGCATGTGAGTGCTGTTACGTTGGTATCAAGTCCAGTTCCAGAAATCGGTCGTATTCACGGTTAATTCCCTTAGTCTTCAACCGTGAAATTGAAGCTGTTTTGGGGTTGATTTAAAAATAAATTAATAAATTAATAAATAAAAACAATTTCATGATTGGTATCTGTCCTTTTGTATTAACTGCACAAACAAAACACAATTGATTCATTTCATAGGTTTGTATTTATTTTATTATTATAAAATTTTGTAAACTTTCACGGTCCAGATTTGTTGCTCAGTCTCGTCATCTTTGGCTCCATCTCTCTTCTTGTTTCCGCTCACGTTTCTGCCAGCTAACGAAAGCATTTTTTGCCATGTCCCGCACACTTCACACAACAGCCTCGCCTTGTGGTTGACGTGAAGCGATCCTAACGATCTCCCATCTCCCGTTCGCCTCCCCTTGTGTGGCCATCGACCATGCATTTTCATTGCTTTACAGTTAGCACGTGGCCATTAATCAAATTAGAGGCCCCTGATTGACGGTTTATCGATAAGTCCATCCATGTGTGCGATCCGTCTCGCCAGGGTTGTCCGAGGGAACCGTCCAGCTGGTCTTCCGCCATCGATCCGGGGCCAGTCCATTGTTCTCGACCGCTCTTCGACTCCTGCTCTCCATTTGGTTGGAGAGAGGAGCGGGAGTCATGAGGGCCAGCAGAGCGAGGAACTGGCTGGTCTTTAACAGCCATCATTGCTCTCACATGCACACATTCATAAGGCCTACTATGTTATAGCAGGACCTCTGATCCAGCAGTCCTACTATGTTATAGCAGGACTTCTGATCCGGCAGTCCTACTATGTTATAGCAGAACTTCTGATCCGGCAGTCCTACTATGTTATAGCAGAACTTCTGGCAGAAGATGACAGAGAGTCAGGACCAGAAACCAAGCAGTTCTGCCTTGTTTCCTGATTCGCTGCAGAGATATTCTCTCGAGGAAAAATGTGCACATGTGGATGAAGCTTTCAAACAGAGATGTTAAAAACAGAGTACAGAGTCGCGTCTACACAGTGTTTATTTGAAACCTTTCCCAACACTGGCCACGTTTGTGTTCGCCAATTACACGCTTAGAGATCTCTGCCTCCAGAAACATGATTGGTTGAAACAAATATGAAAAGCGAATGAAGGTGAAATGCCCCATTCTTCCAGATTTAAGCTTGGCTGCCGTCAGACTTTAGATATTAATCCAAAATCTGATTTGTGAGACATTTATGAATACACACAGCCACTCACACACACACAGGAGAGGGATTCAGACAAACCAAGGGAACACACACACACTCAAGTACACACACACTCGTCAAAGCCCAAAGCACACGGAATGTGAATTTTGGTTCATATTTGTAGCGCGACCCCAAAAATAAATAGAATCATATTGTTTATAACGGAGCGAAGAGCACAGAGCGTGAATGAGGCGGCCTGTGTTTTTTTTCGCTCAATTCTTATCGGATAAAAACATTCTTTTGTGTCTGTCCTGACATGGCCGTGTGCTTTGGGCTAATACACACAAGAGATTGTGTGGGTGGGTGGGTGGGTGTAGTGTAGTGGGTAGGACATTGGTAGGACATCTCCCCTACCCACAATCCCTTGCTGCTCCTGTCAACCACACTTTTGTCTTGAAGAGCCTTGATTTTGGGCGTTATCCGAGTTGTGGACATTGTGTTCACGGACAGGCGTTGGGCAAACTCTTGTATTAATGTTCTCCATTAATTGACGTGTCCGTCCTCGACGTTGCCATAGTTTCCACTCATCACAGTTGGGGTGGGAATGCGTTTCTGACATTTCACACAGTAATTGCCGTGTTTCTGAGCGCTCTTAGCCGTGCTGGGAACAGGCCGGTGCTTACCCTTTAATAGACCGTTGAAGGTGTCAGCCAAGTCACTTACTGTCAACGGCATAAGTTAATTTAACCGTCAGTTTATTTTTATATGTATAGATATACAGTAGATGTACCGAGAGAGAGAGAGAAAGAGATCTATCTATATTTATATATATATATATATATGAGAGACGTGTATAGAGAGATCTATCTATATTTATATATATATATATGAGAGACGTGTATAGAGAGATCTATCTGTGTAGAGAGAGATATATGGAGAGATCTATCTCTATGTAGGGAGAGAGATATATGGAGAGATGTAGATGGATAGATTGGTGGATTTAGCCTAGAAGTGGATGGATTTAGCCTCGCCAGTGGGTGGATGGATGGCTTGATTTGGCTTTGAAGTGAACGGATGGTTAGATGTACGGATGAATGGCTTCGATGGATGGATGTTTGACATTTATATTTACGTGGATGGAGAATTATGTCGATGGTTATTGTAATGGCAATAATGCAAGGATTAATACAGGTCTACCGGTGAAGCTTTTATAGTCCAGCTGTGGTTCAAATTCAAACCTGACAGCGCCATAACGCCACCATAACGAAACTCAATCATCTGTTATTTGCTTCTAAATAGGAACATGTTCTGTGTGCTCCAGCGGTAGATGAGGGCAAATGGGTAAATGGTACGCAAGACTATCGAAAACATTTTCAAATGTAATTAGATTTCCTCCTGCAGGGAGAGAGAGCGGGAAACGTTGAGAATACCACGGATGAAAGATGAAGAGGGAGCAGGTAGGGGTTAGACAGTAAAGAGACAGGTCATTAAGGAGCAGGTAGGGGTTAGACAGTACAGAGACAGGTCATTAAGGAGCAGGTAGGGGTTAGACAGTACAGAGACAGGTCATTAAGGAGCAGGTAGGGGTTAGACAGTACAGAGACAGGTCATTAAGGAGCAGGTAGGGGTTAGACAGTACAGAGACAGGTCATTAAGGAGCAGGTAGGGGTTAGACAGTACAGAGACAGGTCATTAAGGAGCAGGTAGGGGTTAGACAGTACAGAGACAGGTCATTAAGGAGCAGGTAGGGGTTAGACAGTACAGAGACAGGTCATTAAGGAGCAGGTAGGGGTTAGACAGTACAGAGACAGGTCATTAAGGAGCAGGTAGGGGTTAGACAGTGAATACAGAGACAGGTCATTAAGGAGCAGGTAGGGGTTAGACAGTGAATACAGAGACAGGTCATTAAGGAGCAGGTAGGGGTTAGACAGTACAGAGACAGGTCATTAAGGAGCAGGTAGGGGTTAGACAGTGAATACAGAGACAGGTCATTAAGGAGCAGGTAGGGGTTAGACAGTGAATACAGAGACGGGTCATTAAGGAGCAGGTAGGCATCTGTTTGGGAGTGTGGTGTATACTAAAAAGTAAACTTTGAAGTTCAACCTTGGTTAAATGTTAATAAATCCTCCCTCAGCTCTGAACCTGTTTCTCATTTCATTCTAATCTGTTTGAGATTCCTCACCTTTTCTCCTTCACGTCTCCGCTTGCATGCTAACGCCGCTAACCGCGCACGCTGTCGCTACGCTCCGATGCTTCCTACATCGCTCATGGAAATCAACCAAGCAGATATATTACCTGATAAATGGCTGGTGGGAAAATGTTTGATTTCAAGTCATTGAATGTACATCTTTTTATCCAGGTTCAGCATATCATTATACACAGACGTATTTTTTAATCTATTACGTGTCACGGATGGAATAATAATAATATGGGGGCTATGCTAGGCGAGGCCGCTGGTAACTACCTGGCAGCCATCTTGGGTCTGGCCTGTTGGCCATTATTCAAATTCAAAGGGTGTCCCCGGCACCTCTGAGTCCAAGTTTGAGACTAGCTTGTGTTGATACTTTGATGCAAGATTAAGTGTGTGTGTGTGTGTGTGTGCGTGTGCGTGTGCGTGTGTGTGAAGATCTTTGAGCGCATCCTGTTCATCTGGGCGATCCGCCACCCGGCCAGCGGCTACGTCCAGGGTATCAACGACCTGGTCACGCCCTTCTTCGTCGTCTACGTCTTCGAGTACATCGGTGAGTCAACGCTATCTCTTCCCTTCCTCTCTCTCGCTCTCTCTCTCTCTCTCTCTCTCTCTCTCTCTCTCTCCCTCTGTCTGGCTCCTCTGCATGAAACAGACATGGAGACTGCAGCATTAAAGTCAGGGGCATATTGTCTAATGGAGGAGGGGGTGTAACACGGCCGTTCTCAAGGGTCAGATGTGGTATTGATGGTCCTTGTAGTTGTAGGTACATTAAGTGGGGTTAGATGGTGAATAAGGAGACAGGTTAGCCGTGGTAATCAATTGAATAAAGATGGGACATTTCGTAGGACCTAGTTGCAAAACCACACACACACACACGCATGCGCATACGCCAACACACTTGCGGTCACCAGTAATCACAAAAAAATAATGGGCCTATCAGGGTTAGGACTTCCGGGAAATGCTTATTTATTAATTATTTGTTTTTTAAAACCGGCAAGGCACCACGAGCAACATATGGGTTTTTAAATTAGAATTTTTCCTTACACGTCTTCATCCGTCTGTTGTTTTTTCGGGAACAAGGAAATAAAGTTTGTTGATTGTATATTTGAGGTTTTAAGATTAATTGGTTGAAGCACCATCCGGCTGAAACCCTGTGGCTACTATGTGTTTGTTATATTCACCTATTAACAAAGGGTGGGCTGGTAGACATTTTGGAATAACACTTTATTTGTCAGCCAAATGCGATTTTTAATATAAGCTCGATAATCGCTAAACTACTTTACTGTTAAAGAGAACCATTTGGGGATGTGGCTGTCCTTTAAAGGCGGGGGCCTTGATGCTTGATTCTAGCACGTCGTCATTCGATTTGAATGATCTATTGTCAGTTAATTACTAATAATAATGAATGTTGGACAAGTAAGAAATAAGACAACAAATAAGAATTATTAACTTCATCAATAAACTTTTTCTGATTTTCTGACACTGTGTTGAGCGGCTACATAGACAAAGAATGAATTCATTGTATTAATCCCAGATGGGACATTTGTGTGTCACAACAAAAGTACATGACACTAATCAGAAGACCCTTTCAAAACATGAGCCCAAAACAGATTAGTGACGCTGGTGTGTGTGGGGTGGGCACTCGGTTATTATAGACAACACGGTTGTGCGTACAGTTGTGGTCAAAAGTTTACATACACTTGTAAAGAACATGTATGTCATGGCAGTCCAGAGTTTCCAATAATTTCTACAACTCTTATTTTTCTGTGATAGAGTGATTGGAGCACATACTTCTTTGTCACAAAAAACATTCATGAAGTTTGGTTCTTTTATGAATTTATTATGGGTCTACTGAAAATGTGTGTTGGGAGTTGTGGATGTATTAATCTTGTGGGCCAGTAACTTTCCACTCTGCCTTTTGGCCTACGTGACTAGTTGGCTGTTTGGCCTACGTGACTAGTTAGCTTCACTCTTATCCGTTGGCCCTGGGAGGCCTCTGAGATGCACTCGCTGGTGTTGTTGTCGTCGAGTGTTGTTGTCGTCGAACGTGGGAACGTGTTGCCTCTTTTGTCTGGATTGGCTGTCTGGCAGGTGGGAACAGGAGCGTCTCAACGTGAGACCTTGCTGTCCCTGCTTCCTGGGCTGGCGGTCTGGGGGATAGGGACGGGTGCATCTCCATGTGGGTCACGTGAGGCCATGGTATCCCTGCTTCACAAGTTAACTGTCTGTCGGTCTGTTACATATCCACGTGGGGCCTGGTGTCCTTGCCTCTCTGGATTGGCTGTCTGGGGGGTGGGGACGGAAGGGTCTCCATGTAAGGCCTTGTTGTCCCTGCTCCCTAGATGGCCGTCTGGGAGGCGGGGGTGTGGGAGCGTCTCCACATCTGCTTCCAAGATGATTTGTTGTGTCTACATGTAAATGCTCCTCTGTTCTTCCCATCCCAAAATGTATATATGCTCTATGTATCTGAATAAACTTTGAATCATTCCGGGTGATGCTGCCTTGTGTCACATTGATTCCCGAGCTCGCTGCTTTGCTACAGACAATCCAGAACCTGAACCTGAACCAGAACCCGAACTCCAACCACAGTAGATGACCACTCGAAACTGCGCATAACAATGTGACCAAATCTGCTGGGTCAAAAATATACATACAGCAACATGAATTATCAATGTAGGTGATGTAGAAAGTTGTGTCAATCAAATTATCTTTGTGGCCTCTTAACTTCTTGTGAGTGATTATGATTGACTACAGCTGGTGACTTCTCTGAGTCCATTTAGGACTCATTTGATACAATCATTAGACTCTACAATGGGAAAGTCAAAGGAGCTCAGCACGGATCTGAAAAAGCAGATCATTGACTTGAACAAGTCAAGAAAGTCACTTGGAGCAATTTATCCCGAGATCAACTGCGCAAACAATTGTTCATAAGTATAAAGTGCATGTCACAGTTGTGTCACTGCCACGATCAGGAAGAAAACGCAAGCTATCACCTGCTGCTGAGAGAAAATTGGTCAGGATGGTCAAGATGGTCAAGAGTCAACCGAGAACCACCAAAAAGCAGGTCTGCAATGAATTAGAAGCTGCTGGAACACAGGTGTCAGTGTCCACAGTCAAGTGTGTTTTACATCACCATGGGCTGAGAGGCTGCCGTGCAAGAAGGAAGCCCTTGCTCCAGAAGCAGCACCTTAAGGCTCGACTGAAGTTTGTTGCTGATCACATGGACAAAGAAAGGGCCTTCTGGAGGAAAGTTCTGTGGTCAGATGAAACAAAAATGGAGCTCTTTGGCCACAATGACCAGAAATATGTTTGGAGGAGAGAAGGTGAGGCCTTTAACCCCAAGAACACCATGCCTACCGTCAAGCATGGTGGTGGTAGTATTATGCTCTGGGCCTGTTTTGCTGCCAATGGAACTGGTGCTTTACAGAAAGTAAATGGAATAATGAAGAAGGTGGATTACCTCTAAAATCTTCAGGAGAACCTAAAATCATCAGCCAGAAGGTTGGGTCTTGGGCGCAGTTGGGTGTTCCAACAGGACAATGACCCCAAACACAAGTGGTAAAGGAATGGCTAAATCAGGCTAGAATTAAGGTTTTAGAATGGCCTTCCCAAAGTCCTGACTTAAACCCCATCGAGAACATGTGGACAGTGCTGAAGAAACAAGTCCATGTCAGAAAGCCAACAAATTTAGCTGAACTGCACCGATTCTGTCAAGAGGAGTGGTCAAAGATTCAACCAGAAGCTTGTGGATGGCTACCAAAAGCGCCTAATTGAGGTGAAAATGGCCAAGGGACATGTAACCAAATATTAGCATTGCTGTCTGTATATTTTTGACCCAGCAGATTTGGTCACATTTTCAGTAGACTCATAATAAATTCATAAAAGAACCAAACTTCATGAATGTTTTTTGTGACAAAGACGTATGTGCTCCAATCACTCTATCACAGAAAAATAAGAGTTGTAGAAATTATTGGAAACTCTGGACTGCCATGACATACATGTTCTTTACAAGTGTATGTAAACTTTTGACCACAACTGTAGGTCTGTAAGGCAGCAAGAACTGTGCTTACCTCTTGGCTCTGACCTCACCGCGGCCCGCCGCTAACAACCAATCAATGCGAGTGTGTTGGGAGCAGCTGTTTGATTAAGGCACGGGATTGAAACGTAAGGAGCATGTGAGTGCTGTTACGTTGGTATCAAGTCCAGTTCCAGAAATCGGTCGTATTCACGGTTAATTCCCTTAGTCTTCAACCGTGAAATTGAAGCTGTTTTGGGGTTGATTTAAAAATAAATAAATAAATTAATAAATAAAAACAATTTCATGATTGGTATCTGTCCTTTTGTATTAACTGCACAAACAAAACACAATTGATTCATTTCATAGGTTTGTATTTATTTTATTATTATAAAATTTTGTAAACTTTCACGGTCCAGATTTGTTGCTCAGTCTCGTCATCTTTGGCTCCATCTCTCTTCTTGTTTCCGCTCACGTTTCTGCCAGCTAACGAAAGCATTTTTTGCCATGTCCCGCACACTTCACACAACAGCCTCGCCTCGTGGTTGACGTGAAGCGATCCTAACGATCTCCCATCTCCCGTTCGCCTCCCCTTGTGTGGCCATCGACCATGCATTTTCATTGCTTTACAGTTAGCGCGTGGCCATTAATCAAATTAGAGGCCCCTGATTGACGGTTTATCGATAACGCCATCCATGTGTGCGATCCGTCTCGCCAGGGTTGTCCGAGGGAACCGTCCAGCTGGTCTTCCGCCATCGATCCGGGGCCAGTCCATTGTTCTCGACCGCTCTTCGGCTCCTGCTCTCCATTTGGTTGGAGAGAGGAGCGGGAGTCATGAGGGCCAGCAGAGCGAGGAACTGGCTGGTCTTTAACAGCCATCATTGCCCTCACATGCGCACACATTCATAAGGCCTACTATGTTATAGCAGGACTTCTGATCCTGCAGTCCTACTATGTTATAGCAGAACTTCTGATCCGGCAGTCCTACTATGTTATAGCAGGACCTCTGATCCGGCAGTCCTACTATGTTATAGCAGGACTTCTGGCAGCAGATGACAGAGAGTCAGACCAGAAACCAAGCAGTTCTGCCTTGTTTCCTGATTCGCTGCAGAGATATTCTCTCGAGGAAAAATGTGCACATGTGGATGAAGCTTGCAAACAGAGGAATGTTTAAAAACAGAGTACAGAGTCGCGTCTAGTGTTTACATGGAGACTGCTGAGTGCATCGCGATGATCACCATGGCAACCTTCCAAAGTGGATGTCCACTACACGCGAACGATCAAAGTTGTTTTGCGAGCTGCTTTGTCGTGGAAAAAACATGGAGGAAAAGAAATAAAATATGGAGGCTCTGGTCGGAGAAACACACGCAGCGAGCATCGCCTGTTCTGCAGAGAGAGTCGGAAAGAAATCATTTATGTCAACGGGAAATTATGACACCCCCTTGTTTTCCTCTCGCCCATGTCCGCGCTCTCATTGGCTGCGCTGTCATTGCCGGTCGCAAACAACTTTCACGCTGCATGATTTTTGCGTCCCCGACAGGTCCGGATCTTTAACTTGCTGGATATTACCGAGGAATCTGTGACGCATTAAGGATTCCGTGTGGACATATGAAAAATGATCAACCTTCCTCGCATTATACTAGCAGGAGTGCATCGGCCGTGTTGAGCTGTTCTTGGCGGCGCCATCCAAATGTAACTCTGGCCAGCGGATGAGGGGAGAGAAGCTGACGGGGAGCCAAACCTACACAACCACTAGCTAACTTACTAACTCTCCCTACCGCCTTCAGCCAACGTTTGGCAACCAACTCGGATCGATAAGGAAAATCACCAAAGGCTTGGGCGTGTTGACAGCATTTATACCACCGTATCCAGCTGACCGGGCGGGAAGCAGCCGGTTAGAAAAGTGTATTTCACACACCAGGGGAGGGAGAGCTTTTTTGGAGGTGAAAGCCTTCTTGCAAAAGCCTTTCCTTTCTTCACTGTATTACATCGTGAAGAGTTTGCCATCTATTTTTCTTTATCTTTTTGCATATTATGCTCGGTGACTTGAGGAGAGCCTGAGCAGCGTTTGCTTTTCCCTTTTAATGCAACGGTCGGTGGCTCCAGTCGAGCTCAGGCGTCAGTTTAAGATACCAGATTATGGTCGAGTCACCAAGAGTGAGCGACGGACAGTGAGAAAGACACAGAGCGAAAGAGAGAGAGAGAGACAAGGAAAGAGAGAGAGAGAGAGAGAGAGACAAGGAAAGAGACGGCGAGACTGATCGAGAGAAAATAGACTAAGATGTGAATCGTTCTTTCAGGTTGACCTGATTAACCTTGTTGGGAGGAGCCGGAAGTCTGAGATACAACACACACACCACGACACACACACACCACACAGCACACTGGTGCTTCTGGGAACTCCTCTCTCTCTCCCTGGGTTTCTTTCTCGCATCCTCACACCCTCTTTCTCTCTCTCTCTCTCTTCTCTCTCCTCTCCTCTGAACGGGTCTCTATCTCCTCTCTCCCTCTGACTTTTGAGAACTCTCTCTCTCTCTCTCTGGGTCTCTATCTCTCTCTCCCTCGTGACTTTTAGCAGAAACTACTCTCTCTCTTGGGCTCTAGCTCCCTCTCCCTCTCTGATGTCTCTCTCTCTGGGTCTCTATCTCCCTCACTCTCGCTCTGATGTCTCTCTCCGAGTCTCCATCTCCCTCTCGCTCCGTCTTTCTGGTGCTCCATCTTTTCTGTTTCTGGTTATTTAGCTCAATTGCTTGTTTTGATGCCAGTGACATATCTTGGAAATAGAATACATAACACACACACACACTTAAAGTGGAAGCTTTGACACTGTTTAACCGCCTTTGTATTTTTTTCAATGGAGGTAGTATATGCAAATGAACAATGTTTACCTTTCCTCCATGTTGCCTGCACGCAGATCTTCTAATTTTGTCCACCAGGTGACCAATTTTACCCGCTGTCTTACCCCAACTCGGTCACAAGCTCTGTCAAATGACAGAGTTGGGGTAAGATTTTGCATTTGCGCTAAGCCACGCCTCCAGAGACACAGAGAGCATCGGCAACAACTGCAGGTGTTTTTTTCTCTCCACGATATAGCCCTGATTCAGATACAGATAAGGTTGAAAAGCGGTGAAGTTATTCTTTAGCGCACCTACACACAGAATCACACTGCCTACTGCCTAAGACACACACCACCCTGTACGCTCGCCAGATTGTGTGTCTCGCTCACACTTGATACTCGAGCTCCGGTACGCGGCGACTAAACGGCTTAAACGCTAATGTCGGTTGAAGCGGCGGCGTTTCAGCGGCGAATCAAATCTTGGTTTAAGTTCCTCGCGTTTCCAGCCCCTGCTCCATAAGAGGAGCCGATCGCTGTGATATTTCCTCGGATGCGCCACTTCAGGCTCATTGTACATTCTGCCACAAATGTCAGATCACTCGAGGTCAGGCAGGTTCCATTGTGTTAAGTGCAGATTATCCACTTTGCCCAGCAGCTTGTCTCTCTCTCTCTCTCTCTCTCTCTCTCTCTCTCTCTCTCTCTCTCTCTCTCTCTCTCTCTCTCTTTTTGATGATTGCTCCGTGCTCTCTGCTGTAACACACACATTTTTTCAACATCATTCAACATTGATCGCATTTCAACATCTTATCTTATTAAGAAGATCTCTCAAATCTCTATCTGTATCCTATAATAAGCTATTTTTGATTGCAATTTATCATTATCTAGAGTGACGACCACATGATGACCATGTCACAATATCATAACATGGATGCTGGTTCGATCTCCGGCTCCCGCCTGGCCAAGTGTCGAGGTGTCCCTGAGCAAGACACTTAGCCCTAAATGCTCCCGACGAGCTGGCTGTTGTCTTGCCTTGGTTGACACCGCCGTCGGCATATGAATGGGTGAATGTGTTAATTTGAGGGGATATTGTAAAGCGCCTTGAATAAACATGCTCTATAAATCCAGTCCTTTTTGTCACAACAATACGGATCGTTGAAAGATTGTGAAAACATTTCAATGCACAGACATCTGTAAACACAGTATGTCCACGTGTAGTCGTCTGTGTGTTGAGCCAATGCCACTGAAGGATGGAGCAATGTTGGTATTGAACGAGCCACCTCGTCTCCTGATCGGTTCTGTGTTGTGTGTGTGCACTCCGTGTCGAAGCCAACGGCCTTGGGTTTGACTTCCATTGTTTGCCTCTGGTGTGTGTGTCTAGCGCGCCGGCTCTGTTTGACCGCGGCGGCGCCTCGCCAGCCGACTCGCTTGTATGGGGAAGGGATTACGACGCCGCGTCCGGCAACTGTTGACGGTTTGCGAGCGTAGCAACGTGGCTAACACCGAGAGGATTAAAGAAGTGAGCGTCTGACCGACAACAAGCGTTTGTGTTTTGTTTGTGTTTTTACTCACCATGGAAGTTGAGGCCTAGTTTTAACAGGGAAGGACTGGCGGGTCGGAGGAGCGAATGTTTATTCATGGTCCGCTCAAACCACATCTAATTCTGACGACAGTGAGAGATAGGTGGTTAAGGGTTGAGGATTGATTTAAAGGACCAGTTGCTACAGTCCACTGGGTAGGCTGGTAGGCTGATCCATCCAGCATACTTCTAGGTGGACACTCCCACTTGTGATGTCATTCCAAGCCGGTTTTTGAAACTACTTGGAATGGCTAATCACGCTCACACCTATGGTAAATAGATTGCATTTATACAGCGCTTTCATCCAAATCGATTTAAAGCCTCACATTCACCCATTCATACACCGACGGTAGTGCCAACCATGCAAGGTAACATCTCGACACTTAGCTAGGCGGAGCCCGGGGGATCGAACCAGCAACCTTCCGGTTGCTAGCCAACCGCTCTTACCTCCTGAGCTACTGTCGCCCCGCCTGGTGGTATAAAAACACATGTTATCACACCTGGTGGTACAATATGTCTCCTTTAAGTTTCAGGACACGGTTTTAAAGTGTTGCATTCAGACGGTTTAGGTAAGGGTTGGTGTGATACTGCTTTAAATTTTTAAGTTTAGGTCATAGATTCGAGATGAGTGAGCTTGGGTTTAGTGAGCTTAAGTAAGGGTTGGTGTGCTTCAGTAAATGTAGGGGCATAGCTTTTAAATAATACATTTTAGGCAGTAGGTTAGAGATGGGTGAGTAAGTAATGGTTTGGTGTGGTTAAGTTCAGGGGTACAGTTTTAAATCATTAGGTTTAGGTAGATACAAATAGGTATGCATGGGTAAGATTTTGCTGAGTTACGCTAAGGGTTTGGTGTGCTTTAAGTTCAGTGTAGCCTCAGAGGGAGAGCAATGCCCCATGGGAGTTTAGACTGTAAAGTCCAATTTTTCAGCGTCCCTACAGCAGAAGTTAATTTCCAGCCCCTCTCGCTTCCAGAATGAAACGGCAGCAGAACTGCGGCAAGATTCAGAGAAATGCGGCTGTCAAGATGTAATCCATCATGTGTGAATAATCACAGAGGTTATTGAATATTTTTAGATGAGGTTAATTACTGAACTATAAAAAGACAAGAAATGAAAGCTTGTCGTCGTTGTGCGTTTAAAAAAATCCCTCCTCCCCTCTATCTTTCTTTCTCTATCTCTGTCCATCTCTCTTGTCTCTCTTTCTCCCTCTGTCTCTCTCTCTCTTTCTCTCTCTTTCTCTCTCTGTCTGTCGGCGTCTGTGTCGCTCTCTCTTTCATCACGGCTGAAATAAGCCATCGTTTCAGCGCTCTGTCACCGGCGACGTGTGTTCTCCTCTGACCTGATGCAACCGAGAGCAATTTAATTGAATAGTGGACAGATTGTCGCCTTACAGCATATACTGTATGCACCTAAACATCATATTTCATAATAATAATAACAAATGCAAGAAAAGAAGAATACAATTACACTATAGAGGTACAGAGTGTCCTCAGGGACACCTCCACACTTAACTAGGAGGAGCAGGTAGGGTTAGGTGGTGTCTTGCTCAGGGACACCTCCACACTTAGCTAGGAGGAGCAGTTAGGGTTAGGTGGTGTCTTGCTCAGGGACACCTCGACACTTAGCTAGGAGGAGCCCGGGGATCGAACCAGCAACCTTCCTGTTGCCAGACATCCGCTCTTAACTCCTGAGCTACTGCCGTCAGCAGGGGATTTTTGGGCTGGGAGTGGAACCCACCCCCCCGCCCCATCGACGAGAGCATCCTGCCCCCATAGATCAACCAGCGGGGACAGCAGGGGGGGGGTACCACTAAACAACGCTCACACACACGAGACCTGCAACGCTCCCAATATGGCCTCCGCATGGGTTCTGCTGGCCTGCGGCTGTACGTGTGTGTGTGTGTGTGTGTGTGTGTGTGTGTGTGGTAACGCGCATCGACAAGAGCACCAGCGCGTGCACACGGTCTGTGTGTGGCCAACATGCTCAGCCTGTGTTTGTTTTGGTGTGTTGTGCAGGTTGTGGCGTTTATGTGTGCGCGTGCTAAAGCGTGACAAAGTAAAAACACCATGCTCGGTGTGTGTGTGTGTGTGTGTGTGTGTGTGTGTGTGTGTGTGTGTGTGTGTGTGTGTGTGTGTGTGTGTGTGTGTATATGTATGTGCGTGTGTACGACGCATGATCTGAGAGTGCATACAGTATATGCTGTAAGGCGACAATCTGTCCACTATTCAATTAAATTGCTCTCGGTTGCATCAGGTCAGAGGAGAACACACGTCGCCGGTGACAGAGCGCTGAAACGATGGCTTATTTCAGCCGTGATGAAAGAGAGAGACACAGACGCCGAGAGACAGAGAGAGAAAGAGAGAGAGAGACAGAGGGAGAAAGAGAGACAAGAGAGATGGACAGAGATAGAGAAAGAAAGATAGAGGGGAGGAGGGATTTTTTTAAACGCACAACGACGACAAGCTTTCATTTCTTGTCTTTTTATAGTTCAGTAATTAACCTCATCTAAAAATATTCAATAACCTCTGTGATTATTCACACATGATGGATTACATCTTGACAGCCGCATTTCTCTGAATCTTGCCGCAGTTCTGCTGCCGTTTCATTCTGGAAGCGAGAGGGGCTGGAAATTAACTTCTGCTGTAGGGACGCTGAAAAATTGGACTTTACAGTCTAAACTCCCATGGGGCATTGCTCTCCCTCTGAGGCTTACACTGAACTTAAAGCACACCAAACCCTTAGCGTAACTCAGCAAAATCTTACCCATGCATACCTATTTGTATCCTACTACCTAAACCTAATGATTTAAAACTGTACCCCTGAACTTAACCACACCAAACCATGACTTACTCACCCATCTCTAACCTACTGCCTAAAATGTATTATTTAAAAGCTATGCCCCTACATTTACTGAAGCACACCAACCCTTACTTAAACTCACTAAACCCAAGCTCACTCATCTCGAATCTATGACCTAAACTTAAAAAATTAAAGCAGTATCACACCAACCCTTACCTAAACCGTCTGAATGCAACACTTTATAAGTGGTGGGGCGACAGTAGCTCAGGAGGTAAGAGCGGTTGGCTAGCAACCGGAAGGTTGCTGGTTCGATCCCCGGGCTCCGCCTAGCTAAGTGTCGAGATGTTACCTTGCATGGTTGGCACTACCGTCGGTGTATGAATGGGTGAATGTGAGGCTGTAAATCGATTTGGATGAAAGCGCTGTATAAATGCAATCTATTTACCATAGGTGTGAGCGTGATTAGCCATTCCAAGTAGTTTCAAAAACCGGCTTGGAATGACATCACAAGTGGGAGTGTCCACCTAGAAGTATGCTGGATGGATCAGCCTACCAGGCCTACCCTGAGCCAGTTGGTGTTTGCCTGTGACCCATTAGACGATGGTTACTGTATCTTGTCCTTTAAATCAATGAGAAACTCCTCTATGACACCCACCCTAGTCTTTTCACTGTCTGGTCAGAATGTGAGATGTCGTGGTTGATAGACGGTTTCATGCAATGGTAAGAATAGAGAAATCTAATCCGCTTCTCTGTCGTCAGAATTAGATGTGGTTTGACCGGACCATGAATAAACATTTGCACCTCCGACCCGCCAGTCCTTCCCTGTTAAAACTAGGCCTCAACTTCCATGGCGAGTAAAAACACAAACAAAACACAAACGCTTGTTGTCGGTCAGACGCTCACTTCTTTAATCCTCTCGGTGTTAGCCACGTTGCTACGCTCGCAAACCGTCAACAGTTGCCGGACGCGGCGTCGTAATCCCTTCCCCATACAAGCGAGTCGGCTGGCGAGGCGCCGCCGCGGTCAAACAGAGCCGGCGCGCTAGACACACACACCAGAGGCAAACAATGGAAGTCAAACCCAAGGCCGTTGGCTTCGACACGGAGTGCACACACACAACACAGAACCGATCAGGAGACGAGGTGGCTCGTTCAATACCAACATTGCTCCATCCTTCAGTGGCATCGGATCAACACACAGACGACTACACGTGGACATACTGTGTTTACAGATGTCTGTGCATTGAAATGTTTTCACAATCTTTCAACGATCCGTATTGTTGTGACAAAAAGGACTGGATTTATAGAGCATGTTTATTCAAGGCGCTTTACAATATCGCCTCACATTCACCCATTCATACACACATTCATATGCCGACGGCGGTGTCAACCAAGGCAAGACAACAGCCAGCTCGTCGGGAGCATTTAGGGCTAAGTGTCTTGCTCAGGGACACCTCGACACTTGGCCAGGCGGGAGCCGGAGATCGAACCAGCATCCACCTGAGTCACCGCCGACCATTGTTATTGTGACATGGTCATCATGTGGTCGTCACTCTAGATAATGATAAATTGCAATCAAAAATAGCTTATTATAGGATACAGATAGAGATTTGAGAGACAGACTTTTTAATAAGATAAGATGTTGAAATGCGATCAATGTTGAATGATGTTGAAAAAATGTGTGTGTTACAGCAGAGAGCACGGAACAATAATGAAAATTACAAAGAGATAAAAGATTGAAATGAAACATTCTATATCCAGAACTACTGTATGTATTAACCCGAGCACTAAATCCTTCCACATCTACCAATCCAGAACAAGGACAACCAAGGACCAACCGGTAAAAGGCGTCAGAGGATAAACGCCAGCACTACAAAGATGCACCAGGTGTGAAGAATGAAGGAGGATAGAGAAAGAGAGAGAGAGAGAAGAGAGAGAGGAGAGAGCACGCTGCTAGGGCAAGAAGTGGATAATCTGCAACTTAACACAATGGAACCTGCCTGACCTCGAGTGAATCTGCAACATTGTTCGGCAAATGTCTACAAGTGAGCCGAATGGCGCATCCGAGGAAATATCAAGCCAGATCGCGGCGTCCTCTTATAATGGAAGCAGGGGCTGGAAACGCGAGGAACTGTAAAACCAAGATTTGATTCGCTCGCTGAAACGAACCGCCGCTTTCAACCCCCATTAGCGTTTCTAAGACCCCGTCATTTAGTCGCCGCGATACCCGGGAGCATCGAGTATTCAAGTGTGAGCGAGACACCTACAAATCTGGCGAGCGTACAGGCGGTGGGGTGTCTTAGGCGCAGTAGGCGGGCTGTGAGTCTGTAGTAGGTGCGCCTTAAAGAATTAACTTCACCGCTTTTCAACCCCTTATCTGTATTCTGAAATCAGGGCTATATCGTGTCTGGAGAGAAAAAAACACCTGGCAGTTGTGCCGATGCTCTCTGTGTTTCTGGAGCGTGCTTAGCGCAAATGCCAAGAATCTT
Source organism: Coryphaenoides rupestris (assembly GCA_002895965.2). Classification (NCBI taxonomy): domain Eukaryota; kingdom Metazoa; phylum Chordata; class Actinopteri; order Gadiformes; family Macrouridae; genus Coryphaenoides; species Coryphaenoides rupestris. Next base: position 54,725 of record PIJE02000986.1, on the reverse strand, counting down.
ACCCCAACTCTTCATTGACAGCGCTTGGTGACCTCGAGTTGGGGTAAACGGGCGGGTAAAAATTTGGTCCACCCGGTGGACAGAAAACTTAGAAAGATCTGTGTGCAGCAACATGGAGAAAGGTAAAAACATTGTTCATTTGCATTATACTACCCCATTGAAAAAATACAAAGAGGCGCGTTAAACATGTCAAAAGTTCCCACTTTAAGTGCTCGTCCCAGGGCACTGTCGTGTTGTGTGATGTATTCTTATTTCCAAAGATATGTCACTTGCATCAAAACAAGCAACTTGAGCTAAATAACAAAAACAGAAAGATGAGCACCAAAAGACGGAGCGAGAGACGATAGAGCTCCCGGAGAATGCATACACAGGAGCCGAGAGTGAGGAAGATAGAGACCAGAGAGAGAGACATCAAAGAGGGAGAGGGACTAGAGACCAGAGAGAGAGAGTTCTAAAAGGAAGGGAGAGAGAGATAGAACCCAAGAGAGAGAGAGAGAGTTCTCAAAATCAGAGGCGAGACAGAGATAGAACCCAGAGAGAGAGAGAGAGTTCAAGATAGAGCGTGTGAGATGGAGATCTCTCTCTACTGGG